>CATIWQ010277563.1:0-18470 GCA_949673415.1 Euphorbia schlechtendalii | reverse complement strand
TATCAAATAGTAAAATGATGATAACTATAAGTATACAGTTGCGATATAGTTTTAAAAGATATCGATCCCACAGGGAAGGAATTTGGTTCTAAGGACCAACTAGAGTTACGGAACAAAAGAAATAAGATAAATTATAGGGTTTGGATGGTAGACTGATGAATAGACAGATGCATGAACTAATTAGAGAAGATGTAAACTATATAGATATTCCCTAAGAACAAGTATAGTAGAGAAAAACATGCAAAATCATCAAGAATATTTCATACACTAGATAACTTAAACAAACACGGTTCTAGACTCCCAAATATTCAATAATTCACCGTAGAGCGACACATGAAATAACTTTTCTAAATCTAGGGTAAACGAATTATAACACTTATAAAAACCTGGACAACAACAATATTAATACTATACTTAGTACGGGGTCGCTCTCACATAGCCATATTTAGCAAGTTACCACTCAAAAAATGTTGGCTCACTAAACAGTGTTATAATCATAGATCTAGTGATTATACACAATCTTGTTAACCCCGAAACTACTCTTAAAGTTAGCTCGAAAGCATATAACTTCATTAATATAAAAGACTTAAGACGAAATACTCGTTATAACACATAGACATATCATAAATTTCGAAATAGAAAGTATAAGTAGAAAACAAAGTAAAGTTGCAAGGTATGCAAGTGAAAGCTAAAGTTTATCAAACCGTATCCACTCTTTCAATGGGAGATGTCAATTCTCGTAATTCCTGCGTCTGCTTTGAATTCGGTCACAACTCATACAAAATCACCGCTAAGATTCTATTCTTTGTGAATATCGAATAAATGAATGTTGAAGAACAAAAATTTTTACTGATAAGTGCTTTGTAATTACACTCATACAGCAATTGCTCAAATTTGTGGAGAAATCTAGTGATCGAAATAAGAATCGAATCACTTATACATTTTTCTCACTAACACTTTAAACGTAACGAAATCTATACAATTTGCACTCTCTATCTATGCATACACGCATTTCTTCATAAGCATCAACCATATCACCTCATCCCCATGAAAATGGTTGATTTGAACCCACTTTATAGAGTGCGAAGAGTTACATTTATCCAAACGAAGAGTCGTATCCATTAATGAAGGGTTGCATCACTTCAATTTGATTGGATGCAAGGTTTCATCCTCATCTTCAATGGAAAGGCACCTCTTTGTGATTCGATTGCTTCCAAAAGATGTCATTTCATCTAATAGTTGATGGCGGTTGATGGTGGTTGATCGTTCTTATCCGGTGGTTGAAAGTTGAGAAGAGTTTACCAAAAACCATCACAAGTTGCGAGCGCTATATGCATGTTGCGATCATGAACAATAGTTGGTAACTTTCTATTTGTGAAGGATCATATGTCGTGACCGTGAATGGGTGTCACGATTGTGACATGTGTTTTCTTCATGATTTTTCTTTGCAACTTTGCCAACCTTTGACAACTTCGAACCTAAGCTAATTCTTTGTGTTCAAAGCACCTTTTTGCACCTTTTTCACTCATTTTGCATATAATTTCATCTTTGATCATTTTACTCCCAAGATTCACCTAGTTTCTGCACTTGCATAAAAAAAACTACATACCATGTGAAATCTTTTATATGAAGTATAAAATGACTTTAAACCATATCATTTTATGATTGAAAATATCAAAATAATAAGTGTATTATACACTTATCACACCCCCACACTTAACTTTTTCCATGTCCTCAAGCTATACACAACAAAAGTGTATAAGATAGTAGTTTAAGTTCGTACCTCATTTGGCGAAAGACTATTGTAGTGAGTATTACATTCCCATGTTGCACAAAGTTTAAGTAAGATTTCAAAATTTCCCACAAATTAGTAATGTGCAATTTATATAATTTAGTTGCATACCTTTGCTCTTAATGGAGGTCTAACTGAATTGCGTCTTCATATAAGTGTTATATGCTCGCTCGAATATTTCTTTCTCTCAAGTATAGTATAAAGTATAAAGGACAAAGGGAGCACGCTTTGAAAAGATTGATCACATGGCATTTTTAGGTAAACTAGGATGCTAAACATTCTTAGTGGTTGCATTTTATGCTCCATGCCACTCTCCCCTGTTTTTTAGTGGTTGATTTCTCTCATTTTTTCTTTTAAGCATATGTTTTTGAAGTGCAGATTTATACTTCGCACCCATTTTTTGTGTTTTCCTACTTTTCTTTTTTTTTCACTCATTGAATGGTTGCAGTCTGTACTATACCTCACCTTTTGCATAACTCATTGGTTATCCTCTTAATACCCTCATCCTGTATTGATCACTTTCAAAGTATTATGGCTATAGTTTCCCAACACTTTAGACACACTCAATACTTATCAGGACCTATTAGAGAATAGCATATAAAACTCATTGTAAGAACACAACTAGATATTACTCCACTTAAAACTTATCGGTGGCATTAAACTAAAACTATATAACTTATACTAATTCATGTTGCATTGAAATATATCAAAACTTACTTGGAATTTTGCTTTTGAATGTTACTCACCACTCATCCTTGCCAAATGCTAAATGTTATGCCAAAAGCGTTCACACTTTCAACGTGCTCTCAAAATCGAAACAAAAATTTTGTTCGAAATTTGCACTAACATCAAACTTGTAATACCTAACAATCACAATAACCTTGGAACATATGTTAGCATAGTATAGGTATGGATAATGTATAAATAACACAAAATAAAGAAAATTTTTGTTCTTCATTTTTTGATTTTATTCGATTTTTTTGGATTTTTGGGATTTTCACAAATGCCCCCCCACACTAAAGAACACAATGTCCTCATTAAGAGAGATTTTACTAAAAATGAAAAACATAAAAAAACTAACTAGTCTAAAAATTTGATAAAGAAAAGTAAAGAAAAGAGTACCCATTTTTATTGAGAAGCGAATTCGAGAGACTACGAGTAAATTGAAAATTTTATTTTCTAAAGAAAAATAGTAATTTTCGAAGCATCGATTTATCACTCTTCTTTAAAATCTTTATGTCTTTTTTCATTACCCCAAGTTCCACTTGGCAATTGTCCACTTTTTGCTGCATACTCGCCTTCTAATCTTTTGGAGCTTCATCTTCTTCATCTTCATCTTCTTCTTCAATTATCGGAGCCTTGCCAGGATGACATCTAGCAGTTGGATAAGATGGGCCACTAGAAGAATCTTCATGAGTTGAGATTAGTTTCTTGGTGCGGTTGGAGTAGGAGTAGAAAGAATAAACACCATCATTCTCTTGAAGAAGTCCTGTATTCTTCAAGTAACTCCCATCCATATATCGAAAGTGCTCACTCGGTTGTTGAACATGGGGGAGTTCATTTCGCACACCCATTATAATGGCGGTGATAATTTCGGCCACCCCAATCTTGTTCCTCATGCTCGTTGAATTCTTCTTCATCATATCCCAAAATCGAATATCACTAGACATTCTAAAATCCATTAATGATTTTGTGGAAATCGCATCCCCTCAAACGTGCTCAAACCCAAATCAGATATATACATCCCCATTTCCTCAGAGAGGCCTAAAGTCTCCAAGAAAACCAAATCAAGAAAGATCATACCAGTGATTTAAAAATTTGTTCAAAACTTGGAATCTTTTCCCCTCCTCACATGAATGAATGGGAAAAGGACAACTGTATTCTTTTTTATAGTTTGGGATTTCTCTTCTATTAGCGGCTACCTTAACAAGAGGTATGTTGGTTTTTGAAGTAAAGGTTGAAAAAGGTTTGGAATGTAGAAGAATAGAGATGAAAAAATCAGTACTTGAGAAAGCTTTGTAGAAGGTTGTGGTGGTTATAGGATTAATCCTAGACCTTTACGTAGAGTTTTAATAGGTCATTGAATGGCCAAAATAGTCAATATAGCCATTTTTCCTTCAAACTAGCTGTTAATGGCAGTTTCAGCCATTTGTCGTTTGTTAATTGCGATCTGCAATGGTCATATTTTTACCATGTCGCGATCGCAAAGACATGTCGCGATTGTGAAATTCTTTAAAATAGGAACAGAAGGTTTTTGATGTATAAACTCACGAGCGTGATATTAACCCACGGTCGTGACCTTCTTTAATCCTTGTATTTCTGAAATTTTCAGACTTAATACCTAGAAAAACTTAGAAAAACAAACATATTAAATATAAATAATAATATTCACTATTTACATACCTGGAATGATTATGATGAAGATAGTAATTAAACATCAACGTGTTGTTGTTCAAATTTGTTTTCGAGATAGGTTTGCATCTTGGCCATTGGCTCGAAATATTTCTCCATTTTCGGATTTCAATTCTAATGCTCCATTGTCAAATACCTGAATAAACTCATAAGGTCCTTTCCAACGAGATTTGAGTTTTCCAGGGAACAAGTGAAGTATGGAATTATATAACAGAACTTTATCTCCAATCTTAAACTTCTTTTCTAGTAGTTTTGCATCGTACCACCATTTTGTCTTCTCTTTTTAGATCTTTGCATTTTCATATGATGATAAACGTACTTCTTCTGACGAATTTAAATCCAACTTTCTTCTTTCACCGGCTTTGTGTAAAATCCATATTCAAATTCTTCAAGGCCCATAAAGCCATATGCTCTAATTCTACTGGTAAATGACAAGCCTTTCCGTATACCAACTTATAGGGTGTCATACCAATAGGTGTCTTAAAAGCTGTTCTGTAAGCCCATAATGCATCATTTAACTTAGTAGACCAATCCTTCCTAGAATTCGAGATAGTCCTTTCGAGAATATACTTAATTTCTCAATTAGAAATTTCTACTTGACCACTAGTCTGAGGGTGAAATGGGGTAGCAACCTTATGATGTACTCCATACTTATGCATCAAGCTTTCAAAGGTCTTATTGATGAAATGTGAACCTCCATCGCTAATTATGGTTCAAGGAACTCCAAATCTACTAAATAATTGCTTAAGAAACTTAGCAACTACTCTAGCATCATTCTTACTATATGCGCTAGCTTCAACCCATTTTGAAACATAATCAACTGCAACTAGAATGTAATTATTACCATTAGAGGTAGGAAATGGTCTCATGAAATCTATACCCCAAACATAAAAAAGCTCCACTTCTAAGATGCTTTTCAATGGCATCTCATAACTTTAACTTTTGTTTCTAGTTCTTTGACAATTATCACAATTCTGCACAAAATCTCTAGCATCTTTAAAAAATGTTAGCCAATACAACAAACTCTCTAAAACTTTAGCAACGGTTTTTGTTGGTCCTAAATGTCTTCCATATATGCTATCATGGTAATGACTTAAAATTGAAGAAAAGTTAGTATTATCTATACATCTACGAATAATACCGTCAGCACATACCTTAAACAAATAAGGGTCATCCCACATATATTATCTAATATCCTTAAGAAATTTCTTCTTACCATTAGAGTCTAAATCAGAGAATAAACTATGCGTTACCAAATAATTTTCAAAGTCTGCATACCATGGACTAACAGTATGTTTAACAAACATAAGATTTTCATCTAGAAAAAGTTCATTAATATCACAAGTTTCACCTATAGTCCCTTATCATCTTCTAAACGAGATAAGTGATCAGCTACGGTATTCTCACTTCCCTTTTTGTCCCTCATTTCTAAGTCAAACTCTTGCAAAAGAAGGATCCACCTAATTAATCTAGGTTTCACGTCTTTCTTAGCAAACAAATATCTCAAAGCAGCATGATCTATATAAAATATTACTTTAGACCCAATCAAATATAATCTAAATTTATCACATGCATATACGACTGCTAACATCTCTTTTTCAGTGGTGGTGTAATTGTATTGTGCAGAAGACAAAGTGTGACTGGCATAATAAATTGCATACAAATTCTTTTAATACCTTTGAAATGATACACAACCAACAGCAACATCACTAGCATCACACATCAATTCAAATTGCTGAGACTAATTTGGTTTCACAATTACGATCGCCGAAACAAATGCTTGTTTTAAGGTGTTGAAGGCTTTTAAACAGTCACTAGAGAAATCGAACTTCACATCTTTAACTAATAAATTAGTTAAAGGTTTAGCTATAACACAAAAATCCTTAATAAACCTTCTATAAAATCCAGCATGGCCTAGAAATGATCTTACTCCCTTAACATTTATGGGAGGAGGTAATTTCTTTATGATCTCGGGTTTTGCTATATCTTAATGAATTCCCTTCTCATCTATCTTATGACATAAAACTATACCTTCATTAACCATAAAATGACATTTCTCCCCATTCAATACCAAATTAGTTTCCTCGCATCTAGCAAGTACTTTATCCAAATTTTCTAGACATTTCTCAAAAGAATCTCCATAAAAAGAAATCATCAATGAAAACTTCCATAATATCCTCTACATACTTACTAAAATAGCCGAAACACACATTTGAAAGTAGCCGGAGCATTGAACAACCCAAAAGGCATTCTTCTATAAGCAAATGTACCAATGAACATGTAAAAGTGGTTTTGTCTTGGTCATCTGGCTTAATATGAATTTGAAAATATCTAGAGAATCCATCAAGAAAATAGTAAAATGCATGACCCGATATCCTTTCTAACATTTGATCTATAAATGGTAAAGGAAAATGGTCTTTCCTAGTGGCTGCATTTAATTTTCTGTAATCTATGCAAACTCTCCATCCAGTTGTTATCCTAGTTGGAACTAAGTTACCCTTTTCATTTTGAACTACAATAATACCTCCCTTTTTCATAACACATTGGACGGGACTAACCCATTCACTATCTGAAATTGGATAGATAATTCCTGCATCTAGCAACTTAATAATCTCCTTCTTAACAACTTCCTTCATGTGTGGATTTAATCTTCTTTGCCTTTCTATCTTAGGTTTACTATCATTCTCTAAATTAATAGAATACATCACTATATTAGGGCTTATCCCTCTAATATCAGAAATTTACCAACCAATACTCCTTATTCTAACCCTTATTGTCTCCAATAATGCTTCTTCTTATAAATCAGATAACTTACTATAAATGATAATGGGTAAGGTATTGTTGCTACCTAAAAATGCATATTTCAAATGACTAGGCAACTTCCTTCATGGTATAGGATCTTCTTCTCTAACTAATTTTTAGATTTCAAAAGAATATTCAAAATTTTCAAGGGATTCAGATGTTGACTCTTCATGAGATGTAATATGACAAATTTAATCTACGCATGTATCAATTAAGTTATCAATCATGTAATCACCACAAAACTTACCCCAATGTATGTCAGTAAACATTTTGGACACAAAATGCAATAAAAATAGATATATAAGTGAAATAAAAGCAAAATATAAAAATGTACCATAGTCTCCAGCAATTTTATCTCTAGAACGCACTTGCCTTTCCTGGCAACGGCACAAAAAACTTGTTAACAAAATTTTGGCTATACTCGTTCCGAAAGACTTATCCCTGGTAATGGCGTCAAAGTTTGCCACTATTCTATTGATAATATAAAAGTTCTAAATATGAACAAGTGTTGTCAGTATCGCTTATCAAATAGAAAAATGATGATAACTGCAAGTATGTAGTTGCGATGTAGTTTCAAAAGGTATCGATCCCACAAGGAAGGAATTTGGTTCTAAGGACCAACTAGAGTTACAGAACAAAAGAAATAAGATAAATTGTAGGGTTTGGATGGTAGACTAATGAATAGACAGATGCATGAACAGATTAGAGAAGATGTAAACTATATAGATATTCCCTAAGAATAAGTATAGTAGAGAAAAACATGCAAAATCATCAAGAATATTTCATACACTAGATAACTTTAACAAACACGGTTCTAGACGCCCAAATATTCAATAATTCATTGCAGAGCAACATATGAAATAACTTTTCTAAATCTAGGGTAAGCGAATTATGACAGTTATAAAAACCTGGACAACAGCAATATTATGCTTAGTACGGGTCGCTCTCACATAGCCATATTTAGCAAGTTAACACTCCAAAAATGTTAGCTCACTAAACAACATTATAATTACAGATCCAGTGATTATACACAATCTTGTTAACCTCAAAACTACTCTTAAAGTTAACTGAAAAGCATATAACTTCATTAATATAAATGACGCAAGATGAAATACTCATTATGACACATAACCATATCATAAATTTCTAAATAGAAAGTATAAGTAGAAAACAAAGTTAAGTTGTAAGGTATGCAAGTGAAAGCTAAAGTTGATCAAACCGTATCCACTCTTTTAATGAGATTCGTCAATTCTCGCAATTCCTGCGTCTACTTTGAATTCGGTCTCGACTCATATAGAATCTCCGCTAGGATGCTATTCTTTGTGAATATTGAATAAATGAATGTTGAAGAATAAAAAATTTTATTGATAAGTTCTTTGCAATTACACTCATACAACAATCGCTCGAATTAGGGGAGAAATCTAGTGATTGAAATAAGAATCGAATCACTTATACATTTTTCTCACTAACACTTTGAATGTAACAAAACCTATACAATTTTCACTCTCTATCTATGCATACACTCATTCTTCATATGCATCAACCATATCACCTAATCTCCATGAAAAGGGTTGCATACACTTTGAACCTTATTTATAGAGTGCGAAGGGTTGCGTTTATCCAAACAAAGAGTCATGTCCATTGGAAAAGGGATGCAAGGTTTCATCCTCATCTTCAATGGAAAGGCACCTTTTCATGATTGAAAGCTTCTAAAAGGTGTCTTTTCATCTGAAAGTTGATGGCGATTGATCGTTATTATTCGGTGGTTGAAAGTTGGGAAGAGTTGTCCAAAAATCATCACAAGTCGCAAGCGCGATATACATATCGCTTGTGAACAATAGTTGGTAACTTTCTGTTTGTGAAGGATGATAAGTCGTGACCGTGAATGGGTGTCACGATCGTGACATGTGTTTTTCTTTGTGATTTTTGTTTACAACTTTGCCAATCTTTGACAACTTCGATCCTAAGTTAATTCCTTGTGTTCCACGCATCTTTTTGCACCTTTTTCACTCTTTTTGCATAGAATTCTATCTTTGATCATTTTACTCCCAAGATTCACCTAGTTTCTACACTTGCATCAAAAACAAACATAGCACATGAAATCTTTTATATGAAATGACTTTAAACCATATTGTTTTATGATTGAAAATATCAAGATAATAAGTGTAATTATACACTTATCAGAAGTGAAAAAATTATTGGCAGCCGGTCACATAAAAACCGTACACTACCCAAAATGGCTCGCCAATGTAGTACTCGTGAAAAAACCAAACGGCTCATGGAGAATGTGAGTCAACTTTGCTAATCTCAACAAATCCATGCCTAAGGACAGCTTCCCACTACCTAGCATCGACCAGCTGGTCGACTCAATAACCGAATTCGCTATCTACTCGCTCTTAGATGCAAAGGCCGGGTACCACCATATCCCCATGCACTTGGATGACCAAGAAAAAACATCCTTCATCACTCATGAAGGGACATACTACTAAACGATTATGCCATTTAGAGTGAAGAACACAGGAGCAACTTACCAACGTTTAGTCAACGACATGTTAAAGGAATCAATCGATCACATGATCGAAGTATACATAGATGAAATGATCATCAAGAGAAAAAATGAAGAAACCCACGTGGAGGACATTCGAACCGTCTTTAGAATATTACAAAAATATCAACTCTGGTTAAACCTGGAGAAATGTGCTTTTGGGGTGAGAAGCGGCAAGTTCTTAGGATACCTTATATTACAAAGAGGAATCGAAGCAAACCCAGAAAAGATAGATGCAATTATAAAAAAGCAACCACCAAAGACCCTACATGAAGTTCAAAGGCTCAACGGTCAAATCAACGCCCTAGGATACTTCATATCCTTTTCAGCCAAAAGACACCTACCGTTCTACAAGACCATCAAGAAAGACCAATCGTTTAAGTGGGACGAAGCTTGCCAGGAGGCTTTCAGCAACATTAAAACTTTTCTGGGATCCCCACCATTGCTCAATCGGCCTGATAAAGGTGAAGAGCTATACATGTATTTTAGCAGTGAATGATGAAGCAATTGGATCAATATTGGTCAAGGAGGATAACGAAGGATAACACCCAGTATACTACACTAGCAAAATGTTAAGAAGTGCCGAGACACGATACCTGCGAATAGAGAAGTTGGCACTGGCACTCATATCCACGACCATCCATCTTCACCCCTACTTCCAAAGCCACACGGTGATTGTGGGAATAAGCTATCCACTAAAAAGGTCTTACAGAGGCCTAAAACTTCTGAACGACTCACTGAGTGGGCCATACATAGTAATTAACAGTCAACTCTATCGACGATCCCTCACAAACGCGTGGCTCAAGTATATCACCCTTGAGATCGGCTAATATGTCATCCGAGATACATGAGGGAGCTTGTGGGTCACACCCAGTAGCTGATACTCTGATACGCTGAATCAAGCTAATGGGGTATTATTGGCTATCTATGAACCTTGACGTGGAAAAATACGTTCAAGCCAACCATCAATGCCAAATTCATGCATGAAAGACCCATGTCCCACATGCCATGCAAAAGACCAATCTACACCGGGTGGTCTTTCTCCACGTGGGGGATTGACATCGCCGGTCCCATGCCCACAACGATCCGGTAGAAAAAATTCATCATTGTGGTAATTAACCATTTCTCCAAATGGGTGGAACAGCTCGCTGTAAGCACCATCACCCCAAAGCTAGTCATCGACTTTGTATGGTATCACATCATAATCCGTTTTAGCATACCACAAAAATAATCTCAGACAACGGATCATAATTCACTTCAGCAGAGTTTAGAACTTTCTACAATGAGCTAAAAATTGAGCAACACTTCTCATCTGTCGCACACCTAGGGAGTAACGGCCAAACAAAAGTCACCAACAGGATGCTTGGTGAAGGCCTCAAGAAACGCCTTGAAGGAAGAAAAGGAGCATGGGATGAAGAGCTAAAACGTGCTATGGTCATACCAAATCACTCCTAGCAAGCCAACTGGAGAAATGCCCTTCATGCTGGTTTATGGGATTGAAGTAGTCATACCAATTGAGATCGGGACACCCCATCAGATTGACTTCAATTCTACAATGAACAGCAAAATCATGTTAACTTGCTCTATCACCTAGATAGCTTGGAAGAAAGGAGGGAACGAGCCTGCATCTAAATGGTAACATATAAAGTGAAGATTATGAGATATCATGACCAAAGAGTCAAAGAAGTATGAGTCAAAGAAGGAGACTTAGCCTTACGAGATTTATCCTCCTCACAAAAACCAGAAGGAATAGGAAAGCTAGGAGCCAACTGGGAAGGTCCCTACATAATCAAAGAGCTCATTAGACCTTCTACCTACAAACTGAGAGAGATGGATGGGGAAAAGTTACCAAGAACTTGGAACATATCCTCTCTCAGAAAATACTTTGCTTCCACCTAACCATAGGGAATAATCAGGTGCACTCTTTTCCTTGATATGGATTTTCTCCCACTGGGTTTTTCCCATTTAAGGTTTTTTATGAGGTACCCAACCCTGATGGGTTTCAAGCTGGATAACGATTGAATGAACACCGGCTGATGTTATATTTTACTCTTTTTAATGAAAAAGAAATTTACTCAAAAATGTTTATGCAATTTAGTAGTACTAATCACACTATCTGAAATTCACTCACTATAATTTCTCAAGGGGCCAAATAAACCAATGGCCAAAAACCCTTTAGGGGATGGTTGATAACACGGGACAGTGCACCTGGCTCCCATTACTCACTACAAGATTTAACACGGTAGTCGATTATAGCCTATCCTAGCATTTGGAAATCTAAGGTACCAGCTCGCTCTAACTTGACTATTCTTAGTGTTTGATAACTGTACAACTTGAAAGAGGAAGTATAACAAATAAAATAAGATAATTTAAGGTTGAGAAGGAATATTAAAGCTACACGAACAAGTACCAGGAACGGCTCATTAATAATTAGCCTTCTTAATAAGAAGGTCATTCCATGTGCACAAAACTCACCAAAACTTAATTATATTGAATAAAAACTATTATACAGGTTACAAAGGACCATTTATCAATATGCCTTATCGATTAACAAAACAAGCGCTACACGGGCTCAAATTACAAAATTTACAAATCTAAGGTTATTGAGGAGAAGAGGAGACATGAGCAGCCGACTCCTTAACCTTTTCAGTTGAGGGAATAACCACCTCATCTCCATATTGGGGGACTCAGTCTGCTCCTTGGTCAGCAAGCTCTCGGTGTTCCCTTTCCTTTTGATGGGCATCTAGATCCTCGTAGCTAGGAAAGTCCACCTCCATGACGAGGTCATCCGGTATATTTAGATGAAGAGCTTGACAAGTAAGAAGTAACCTTTAACTATAGAGGTAGCCACACTCGAGGAGATGATCGATGATCACCTCAGCTGTAGCAACCGCGTTCCTCAGCTCCTCCTCCGACTTAGCCAGCGCCTCCTTTAGTTGAGCGGTCTCAGTAACCGCTTCCTCAAACTTCTTGGCAGACTCCGTAACCTTGTCTGCCTCCTTCTATGCCCTCACCCGGGCACTCTCAACCTCCTTTGCCTTCTAAGTGGTTACGGCCAGCTTGGACTCGAGCACCTTAACAAAATCCGTAACCGTCCTGTACCTCATTTCAAAATGAGATTCTTTACGAGCTCGTTGGATCAGCTCACTCATCCTCGACATCACCTGAATTTAAAATCAAACTAATCAACACAAATAAAGTCACAAGCACTTAGAAGAAAAAAGGAAAATGAACTAAGTAACATACAAAGATGAGGTCTTGAAATAGGATGGTTGATAGAATGGTCGTGGTCTCATCCTTCAACTTCTCCTCATCCTTTGGGAGAGGAAAGCTGCTTTTAAGGAGGGATTATACTTGAAGGTCACTGCAATCGGCATCCGGCACCTCCCTAGCAAACACGGCCACCAAAGTTTGCTTTGGTGAGGATTGACTTGATAACCCAAGAACCCCATCAACTGCCTGATGAATATATAAAACAGCTAATTAATAAGACTAAAGTAATCAAACTTAGGATGTAAGGATTATAAAAATGAAGTATTTTATAACCTGTGCATTTTTTTGCTTCTTCGCAATCGGATCAACATCCTGGTTGACTGCAGGATGTTTGGGCAAAGAAGAGCCCATGCCTGCCTCCGATAATCATGGTCCCCCTACCTTGATCGCAACCGGCTTGGTCCTTTGATTCCGCTTGGCCTTCTTCTTGGTGGCTAAAAGATCAGCAGCCATTTGTTCACATGTTAACATGCTTATAGAAATAAAAAATCAAACAAAAATGGATGATAATAAGTACCGGTTGGTTGATCATGAGTCTGCAGGTAAATAACTTCATTCGAGATAGGGTCGCGGGCAATCAAGTGATGGCCTTGAATTGCAGCTCATGCGGTGGTGTTCAACCCCCACATGTTAGGTTTCAAACTCTTTAAAAATTCTACCCTAGGATCATGGACCCCACGGGCTTTCCTAGATAAGTTAGTTGGCTTCTCAATCGGCCACATGGTGGGGAAGGATTGATGGTTTTCATCTATTCGGATATAAAACTAGAATTCCTTAAAATTATGCTTCGAATCCGGCTTCCCAAAAAACTTATAGAACCTAGAAACAAATGGTTTGGAAAATTGATAATGGTCATCCCCTTTGTTCTTCTTTATGCTACACAACTTCCTGAAAAATATCAGGGTAAAGTCAAATCTGGCATCGATGCAGAGTTGGTAATGACCCATTAGATCAATCCATGCATTGGGATGAAGCTCAGCAGGACATATCCCCCAAATCGTCAACAAATCACATATCGAGCCAGGTAGGGGGTATTTGAAGCCGCTTCGCAGGGTATCCATGTATACACTGACACTATACCATAGATCACCTGTTGCAACATCGAAAAAATGTTGTTTAAAGTGCTAAAAATGATGAAATAGCTTTTGTTGCAACAGTTATCGCACAAAAAAAGGTGATGGTTCTGCTCTCGTTGCAATAAGTTCCTGTTGCAACACATTTCATATCTATAGCAACCCATCGAAAAAGTGTTGAAACAGACAAATGTTGCATCACTTTTTAACCCCGTTACAACTCAATTTTTTGTGTTGCTAATAAGTTTCCCACCATCATAGTTAATGGCTGTTAGTATGTTAGCAACACTTTTTTGATGCACCAGCAACACTTTATTTATAAATTGCGTCACTTTTATTCAAGTTTGCAACACTTTTACCTTACACTTTATTTTTCATTTGCATCACATTTTTCATTATTACAACATGCTTTTCATAATTATTTGTCATGAAAATCAATATTATTAATATTAATGATAAAAATTGAATATATAAATCAAAAAGTATTTATATTTATATAATTTAATTAATTATTAATGAAATTCAATCTAGAAAAAGATTAAAGTAAAAAAATATATGGTATACAACTGAACTCGTAATCTAAATATGCTAATCCATATCGATAGAAGAAACATTTTAAGTTCCATGAATCATCTTCATTGTATCTCTCCTTGAAAAATGCAAAATTAAACAACTCATTTAGTTTTTTTTATAAAGTACTTAGACAGTGTTCCAGGTGTGAGCGGGAGACACGGAGTGGTGGGTGAGAGTGTGCGAAGGTGAGAGGCATGGTCCACCGGGGTGTTTGATAAGAAATGCACCGGGTTGGGACCTAGGAAAAAGGTTGAAAGAGAAAGTGACAAACATTTTAGATCGGTTTGAACCCGAATCCATGATCTCTTAGTGTGTAGTTGCCACTTGGATTAGCTCTTTGTAGGAATTAGAGTCCGATGAGGCTTAAAGTCCGGGGGATGGCCCACTAAGACACAGAGATTTAGGTTCGTGATAAGTCACTTATTTCTCATTGTATCACATTATATTACATCTACAGAAAACCGTATTTTCTTAATTGTGCATATTCGCACTTAGGTCATTTTTAGACTCTATATGCATGATTCATGTATTGTAAAATAATAAACAACTCACAAAGAGGAATAATAAACCATCCACAAAGCAATAAGTAAATGCAAAAAATAAATGCGAAAAATAAAGATTACAAGGCTTTCAAAAATCGGGGGATGCAACCGCCCGCTAACCTATTAATTACATTTCCCAAAAAAATGAAATTGCGATACCCAAAGGAAAATTAAAATCCTAAACATACATCTAACCAGCATCCATAAAGGTTAGCATAAGGGATATCACATATGTTCCTTTTGATTTTAGCGACGCCCGTGTGGCCTAATTAAAACATCGATGATTTTAAAGTTGTTAATATAAGTAAAAAATATTTCATTTTTATTTACACGTATGTTGGTCAACTTTATTAGTGAAAATGACCGCATGGTAAAAGGTGAGGTCTAGTATCCGGGAATATATTATATTCCCTTCGTGGGGGTATTCTAATACAAAAATTAAAAAGAAATAAAAGAAGGAGAGAATTACAACATTATTTACAATAATAAGGAATAAAAATAATTCCTAGGTCCACAAATAAAGATCTGAAAGAGATGAAGCAGAAGATGAGCATGGAGCAGTTCTAGGAACTCAGAGGCTTACCCTTCAGGTATGAATCCACTTCAGTGTATTCGTTCGATCGTCGAGAGCGTTCCTCATTATTTTTTGTAGTTAATTGTAGTTTAATTGGAAAAATAAGTGTTTATTTATCCAAAAAGATAATCAGACACGGGTTCTAAATTTATTTTAGACCTGAGAATTTCTTAGGATATTTGAAGAAAAAAATGAAGAAATTTGATTTTTAAGATGAAGAAATTTGGGATCCAAATGTATTTTGGATTGGAGAAAAAATTAGAAGAAAAGAAAGTATTTTTATCTATGTTTTTTTATCTGAAAAAGATAATTTTCTCACAATTTTCGAGCCCCCTTCAATCCAAAAATGTCTGACTATTTATAGAAAAATCTCGGAAAATCTAAAAAGGGCAAAAAAGTTTAGCTGGGTCGCCAAAAAGTTTGGCGAGCTTGCCAGGCTGGCTGGTGAGCTCACCATAGAGGCTGGCAAGCTTACTAACCTCTTTAGCGAGGCTAGCCAGCCTCGCTAAGAGTTTGGCGAGGTCGCTAGACTCGTTGTAGAGCCTTGCCATAAATGGCGAGGTTTACCTTGCCAATGGGTCTGGCGTGGTTCACCAGACCCCTGGCGAGGTTCGCCAGGCACCTGGCGAGCCTTGTTAGGTCCTTGGCGATGTTTGCCAGGCCCTTGGCGAGCTGTGCCTCGCCAAATATCGGCAAGGCAGGCCCCGAATCCGGTTCTTGATGACGTTTCAATTTTTTTTATGTATTTTTATATTTTTAGTTAATTTCTTAATTGAAGTCCTTTTAAATTCGGTGACGAGGAAGACTCCCATTTGAAGATCGTCAAACGGTCGAAAATTGTGTGATTCGAGGATAAATATCCTGAAAAGCCATCATCATTGCACGCGCGAGATGGTAAAAAATCCCGTGCTCACAGCTGTTGATAAGTGTATAATTACACTTATTATCATATTAATTTTACACATTAAACACTATGAATTAAGTCATTTTTATACTTCATATAAAAGATTTCACATCGTATGTAGTTATTTTTTATGCAAATGCAAATACTAGGTAAATCTTGGGAGTAAAATGATCTAAAGTGGAATTCTATGAAAAAAGAGTGAAAAAGGTGCAAAACGATACGTGGAACTTAAAGATTTGGCTTAGGATCGAAGCTGTCAAAGATCGGTGAAGTTGCAAGGAGATTTCTGAAGAAAAACTCAATTCACAGTCATGACAATCATTCGCGATCGTGATTAGTTCTACTTCAGATCAGAAGTCTACCAATCAAAGATTCAAGATCGCGACATGTATATCGAGGTCACAACAGTTTTCTGGTATTATCTTCTTAACTACCAACTACCAGATAAGCATGATCAACCGCCATCAACTACCAATGAAAAGACACTTATCAGAACTCAACCAATCATGAAAAGGTGCCTATCCATTGTGGATTAAATCAAAGCTTCTCAACCAATCGTAATGAAGAGATGCAATCATTCACCAATGGACGCAACCTTCGAACTCTATAAATAGGGCCCTAAACCTCACTAATTTTGTGCAGAAAAAAGGGGTGAAAGATAGTGCATAGTGTATAGATAGAGAATAAATATCTAATTTCGCTACGTTCATAAGCGTTAGCGAGAAAATGTCTAAGTGATTCGAATCTCTGTTTTGATCACTAGATTTCTCTATATTCTCGAGCGATTGTTGTATAAGTTTACTTGCAAATCACTTATCAATAAAAGTTTTCAATCTTCAATATTCGTTTGTTCGATATTCGCAAAGAATAGCATCCTAGCGGAGGTTTTGTACGGGCGGAGACCGAATTCAAAGCAGATGCAGGAATTGCGAAAATTGATGACTCCCATTAAAGAGTGGATACGGTTTGATCAACTTTAGCTTTCACTTGCATACCTTACAACTTTGCTTTGCTTTCTACGTATACTTTCAATTATGAAGTTTATGATACGTCTATGTGTCATAATGCGTATTTCGTGTTAAGTCTTTCATGTTAATCAAGTTATATGCGTTGGAGTTAATTTTAAGAGTAGTTTCAGGGTTAACAACATTATGTATAATCACTGGATCTTTGATATAACGTTGTTTAGTGAGCCAACATTTTTGGAGTGGTAACTTGCTAAATATGGCTATGTGAGAGCGACCCGTACTAAGTATAGTATTGATGTTGTCCAAGTTTATATGATAGTCTTAATTCGTTTGCGCTAGATTTAGAAAAGTCATTTCATGTGTTGCTCTGTGGTGAATAATTGAACATATGAGTATTTAGAACCGAATCTGTTAGATTAGTTTAGTGAGCCGTAACAACTTTATTGAACTTGCATTCTTTCTCTACTATCCTTATTTCGTAGGGAAAATCTATATATTTAGATTCTCTAATCTTTCATACTTATATTTTCTCATTTTTCATTCTAACCCTTCTTTCCTAAAAATTTACCTTATTATATTTTATTTTCCATATTTTATCTTCCTTGCCTATCTTTAGAACTAGCCCTTCCCTGTGGGATCGATATCTTTTAAAACTACATCACAACTGTATACTTGCAGTTATTATCATTTTTCTATTTGATAAGAGGTACTGACAACACATATATTTTTCATGAACAAGTTTTTGGCGCCGTTGATATATAGCCGAATCTTGTGAACAAACTATTAAACTTATCAGTAGAAATGTGGCGAACAAGTTTTTGGCACCGTTGCCGGGGAAGGCAAATGCATTTTAGAGATAGAAATTTCAGGGGAAGATAATTGTGTTTTGGAGATTTAACTTTGGAAAATTATATTTTATATGTTATTTAGATTTATTTTCTTTTATATTATTATTTATATTATTTTGATATTAACATATTTTTCTTACTTATTCATTGAGTTTTCTTTCTAG
>CATIWQ010277556.1:0-20985 GCA_949673415.1 Euphorbia schlechtendalii | reverse complement strand
ACCTATTGGCAGTAGAGTATTCTCCAAAATACACCGGCTATCTTGGTATAGGTCTCCAGCTTCTATCCACCAATCCCATGAACAATGGCCGGTGGTGGAACAAAAGTATATGTATATGCGCACACACACACACACATATTGGCTCTACCTATTGGCAGTAGAGTATTCTCCAAAATACACCGGCTATCTTGGTATAGGTCTCCAGCTTCTATCCACCAATCCCATGAACAATGGCCGACGGTGGAACAACAGCATCTGTGATCTCCACCACACTCATTGTCACCTCCAACATAGCCGCATCCCTGTGTGTTTACCATCAACTACGGATTAAAATGGACTCTCTAAATTTCATTCTTTGGTGAATGTTAATTGAAACAATGATTGCCGGCTTTGGGCTGTTCACGCATATTGATGGCTCGACAACAGCTCTAGTAGAAACTCTTGAAATAGGCGCCTCAAATCCAGCCTACACAACCTGGTTTAGTTAAGATAAATAGGCAATTTCATGGATTTTAATTCCATTACACCCCTTGTTGTTACCACAGGTCATGGGTGCATGCAGCACCCATGCCATTTGGATAAAACTTGAGCAGGCCTATGCATTAGGCTTTAAGGCTCATATTCACGAGCTGAAGTAGCAGCTTCATTCTATTGTCAAAGGAAAATCTGAGACTGTTACTGAATTTATGCACCGTGCGAAGTCAATTTCCGATCGCTTGGCCTCGCTCTAGAATCCAATCTCCGAGGAAGATTTAGTGGATGCTATATTTGATGGTCTTCGTGGTTCACTAAGGAAAGTCTGCCATTCCCTAGCCTCTTGGACCATTAGTTTTTATGATCTCCTTGGAACTCTATTAACAGAGGAGCACCATATCCAACATGAGAAAGTAGTCCTTAATGAGATAAACAACCTGACTACACACTATTAGACATGATGTATGTCCTAGAGGCAATTAGGGCAATATATCTTAATTATTTATAATGTACAAACTATTTTCAATTATTATTAATAATAATAAAGGAATCTTTGTTATTTATCGATGTTATTTAATTTATGTATCTCGCTGGAATCATATATATGTGTTATTATATATGCGCATTGATAAAAAAAGTTCATGACAACTTCATTGCGTGAAAATGCAATGACATAGTGGGAGCTATGTGATGTGAGAACTGCACACACGTGTTATACTATGAATAGTCTGAATATTCCTAGTCATAGTTTCATTGGGATTGGACATCAATGAAGCGGACAGACTAGCATGTGTAGGCTTACTCCTTGGATTAGATCTAAGCTGCCGATCTCACGAGCTGAAGGTGGTACCTTGAGTTAACACATGAATGTATTCGGGTAATACCTTGGAGAATGCTATAAGATAGACACTAAGAAATAACTATATCCATGTGTTAGTGTCATGTCTTATTACAATAGTGTTCGCCACTTTACTACTGATAATATAAAAGTTCGAAATATGAACAGGTGTTGTCAGTACCTCTTATCAAATAGAAAAATGATGATAACTGCAAGTATACAGTTGTGTTATAGTTTTAAAAGATATCGATCCCACAGGGAAGGAATTAAGTTCTAAGGATCAATTAGAGTTACGGAACAAAAGAAAATAAAATAAGTTGAAGGTTTTGAATGGTAGACTGATGAATGGACAGATGCATGAACAAATTATAGAAGATGCAAAACATATAGTTATTCCCTAAGAATAAGTATAGTGGAGTAAAATATGCAAAATAATCAAGAATGTTTTATACACTAGATAACTTCAACAAACTCGGTTCTAGACGCCCAAATATCCTATAATTCACCACAAAACAACACATGAAATGACTTTTCTAAATCGAAGGTAAACGAATTATGACACTTATGAAAACCTGGACAACAATAATACTATGCTTAGTATGGGTTGCTCTCACATAGCCATATTTAGCAAGTTACCACTCCAAAAATGTTAGCTCACTAAACAGCTTTATAATCACAGATCTAGTGATTATACACAATCTTGTTAACCCTGAAACTACTCTTAAAGTCAACTTGAAAGCATATAACTTCATTAATATAAGTGACGCAAGATGAAATACTTGTAATGACACATAGACATATCATAAACTTCGAATTAGAAAGTATAAGTAGAAAACAAATTAAAGTTGTAAGGTATGCAAGTGAAAGCTAAAGTTGATCAAATCGTATCCACTCTTTAATGGGAGTCGTCAATTCTCGCAACTCCTGTGTCTACTTTGAATTCGGTTTCGACTCGTACAGAACCTTCGTTAGGATGCTATTCTTTGTGAATATCGAACAAATGAATATTGAAGAACATAAAATTTTATTGATAAGTGCTTTGTAATTACACTCATACAACAATCGCTCGAATTTGTGGAGAAATCTAGTGATTGAAATAAGAATCAAATCACTTATACATTTTTCTCTCTAACACTTTGAACTTAGCGAAATCCATATAACTTTCACTCTCTATCTATCATATATCATCTGCTACTACATATCCATTCATTCTCTATGCACCATATATGCATGAAACGGTTGATTTAAACCTCTAGTTATAGAGTGTGAAAGGTTGAGTTTATCCAAACGAATAGTCATGTCCATTGGTGAAGGGTTGCATCATCTTTAATGTGATTGGATGCAAGATTTCATCTTTATCTTTAGTGGATAGAACCTTTTCATGATTACATTATCTCCAAAAGGTGTCTCTTCGCTTAATAGTTGATGGTGGTTGATCGTTCTTATCCGACTGTTAGAAGTTGAGAAGAGTTGATCAAACCTCGTCATGATTTACGAGCGTAACATACTTGCCACGATCGTGAATGTAAGTTGGTAATTGATTGTTTATGAAGAATGATAAGTCGTGATCGTGATAGGTAGTCGCGAGCATGATTTGGCCAATCGCGAGTAGGAATCATGATCGTGACATGGTTGTGATTTATGCTTTTCTTCATGATTCTTCTTTGCAACTTTACCAATCTTTGACAACTTCGATCCTAAGCCAATTCCTTGCATTCCATGCATCTTTTTGCACCTTTTTCACTCTTTTTGCATAGAATTCCATCTTTGATCATTTCACTCCCAAGATTCACCTAGTTTCTACGCTTGCATAAAAAGCAACTACATACCACGTGAAATTTTTTATATGAAGTATAAAATGACTCTAAACCACATCATTTTATGAGTAAAAATATCAAGATAATGAGTGTAATTATACACTTATCAAATATCAGTACAAGTATCCTCAAATATGAGATACTGGTTACCTTGTGTAGGAGTTGCTATACTTTGGATCATACTTATTTATACCCTGGCGATTAGGATGATACAGGTGATTACGAGTATAGTGATGATCACTCGTTGGTAAGCCGAGTAGTCAAGATGGGATCCATCGCCCTTGATATAATGATATAATGAGAGATGTACCTTAAGGCCTCTTGTTGAAGAGACACACTCATAAACCTCTAATAAGAGTATAAGATTGATAGAATAGGTTTCTAGTAAAAATTGATACATTATGGCCAGTGGTGTTCTTCTTGAACAAGTCTAATTCCAGGATAACTATGACTATTACATGAGTTTACACTTAATCCGAGCTCAATAAACTGGATGGTACTTAACCTAATGGAACGAGTGTATTGCATTGGTTACTATTATAGAACTGAATCAAGTCACAAGCACGTGATGTTCCGAGTATTGAGGGATCATACGCCTTTACTAGAAAGCTCATTTGATCGTCTAGAGTTATCAGGTTCCATAACGGTCTGGAACACTAAGTCTAAAGGTTCCCAAATGGGAAGCCAAGTTTAGGTTAACCTCTAGCGGCTCTATACTTCAGGATCTTATGAGGTCACACACTTTGGGTATTTATCGGACTAAGTAAAGAACTTATAGATTGGGTCTATACCGAGAATATTATGGATGTCAAAATCATTGGATAAATTATTAATTGGTTGGATCAAATAATAAATAAAAGGATTAGATTCATGTATACCCAATGGACTTTTATGACTTAGTTGATTTCTAGTATGGGAATTTGATTCTGCATATGGTTTTACAAACGTGGTTTAAGTTATTAAATTAAAACTTATAGACACAGGTGCAAGAACTTTAACATGGACCTTGTTTGTTTTGCATGCTATGTGGAGTCTTGGAACAATGAAATGATTATGATATACCAGTCTTGAGCATGTTTCCTCAGATATATAATTCTAAATAGCCCAGAATTATTATTATCCTGATCATATCCGTCGTATAAGACCTAGACTAGGGTAAGACCAGCTACACTAATAAAATCCCTACAACGATATTAAGGTGTTAAATAGTCTTCCCGTCATAAGTCGTGATACGAACCTTATTAACGGATGTAAGGACATGTACAACATGCTTTCCCTTTACATGTGTTTAGTCATGAGACTAGATGGAGTTAATACTTTAACCAAAATGGGTTTGTTGTCCATGTCAGTGGAGCTAATGCTAGATTGGAGACATATTTGAGGAGTCGTACAATCGAGTATGTAAGTCTTAAGAAAGAGAACTCAAATGGATTAGCAATTGCATGAGATGCAAATGGATGGGTTCCAACCATAGTTGTGTTGTTATGGCTTGACCTGCTATAGCGAGGGTCATAATGAATGGCTATGGATGCTACCTAGTAAGGAAAATTGGTTGGACCAAATTTCCTGAATTTAAATAAAAGGGGCTATTTGAACGTCGATTGAAAATAGTAGGAATTATGTATTTAATTAAAGACCTTATATTAAATCCATGTACATATACTAATGTCTGAATAATTTCTATTTTATTTCTAGGTTGAACATGAATCCAAACATAAATCTTCATCCAATACTTGACAATAAGTTGACAGGGATCAATTTTGATGACTGGTTCAGGGCTCTTAGAAAGGAGCTTGAGAAGAGCAACTAGATTATGTTTTAGATAATCCCAAACCAGTCAATCCTGATGCTAAGACTTCTATCCGACAAAAGGAGGCATATCTTAAGCATAAGAAGGATGCTTATGTGGTGTCACTTGTAATGCTCGAAACCATGACCTTGAAGCTTAAGAAACAACATGATGGTGTGGACGTAAATCCATGTTGATCCACTTAGAGGAATTCATGAGGGCATGAAGATTGAATGAAATTAAATATTGAATTTCTTCTATACCTCCGAGAGAAAAGATGAGATCCTAGCCACTAAGCGTTGCATTGAATACTTTGAGTATTCAAAGAGAATGACTCAGATAGGAATTGAAAGAAATTCTGTGTAAGACATACAAACTATGATTGAGAATCTGTCTGATAAATATTCACCCTTCATGAAAGATTATCTTATGTCAAGAAAGATCAGCAAGACATCTGAGTTTATTAAGAAACTTAGAAGTTTTGAACAAGTTTTGAAGGCTAGAGGAATAGGTACCTTGGAAAGTGAGACTTGCATAAAAGACAAGGGTTTAAAACCTATCAACATGAATGTAAAAAATGTGATCATTAAAAAGGAGAAGGCCAAAGGGATATATTTCATGTGCGGAAGGCCTGGATACTAGAAACGTGACTGTAAAGCTCTGATTTCTGAACAAGTGAAGAAGAAGCCAAGTGAGGCATCTACTTCAGGTATGTTCATGATAGAGAGTTTCTCTATAGTTCCTTATGAGCCTACATGGGTATTGGATATTGGTTGGAGTACTCATATTTGTACTTCTAGATAGGGGTTGTGGAACAGTAGGAGGCTTGCAAAGAGGGAAGTGGACCTAAGAGTTAAAAATGGAGCACGGGTTGCTACAACATCGGTAGGGATATATAGCCTTCGTTTGCCTAGTGGTGTAGTTATAGTTTTGAACAATTGCTACTATATTCCTGCTATCACTAAGAATATTATTTCTGTTGTGCGTTTAGCAACAAATGGATTTGAGATTTAATTTTCTAATAATAATTGTCAAATTTGATGCGATAATGTTCTTTATGCTTGTGGAATATGTGTTAATGGCATTTATTTTCCAGATACTAAAACTGAAATTCTAATTATGAACATTGTAAAGAAATCAAAATTAGATAATGAAAAATCCTCATACTTATGGCATTGTTGTTTAGGCCATATAAATGAAACTTGCTGAACTAAGTTACACAAATGTGGTGACTTGGCCCAATGGAATGGGAATCCTATGGGGCTTGCGAACCTTGTTTAAAGGGAAAGATGAATAAGAAACCTTTCAAAGGAAAGGGTTAGCATGCCACTAGTACTTTGGAAATAATACATTCCGATGTATGTGGTACAATGAGTATTAAGACACATGAGGGTTTCATCTACTTCATTACTTTTATTGACGATTACTCGCATTACGGGTTATCTGTACATAATGAGGCACAAGTCTAAAAGTTTTGAGAAATTTAAAAAATTCAAAACCGAAGTAGAGAAACAGCTTGGGAAAAGTATCAAGACCCTTCGATCTGTTCGAGGTCGTGAATACTTAAAACATTTTGGAAATAACAAACTGACTAGGATAATGAAATTAATTGAGTACTAAGTAGACTCTTAATTAATAAAGTTCACTTGAGGATTTTTAAGGGAAAAAAACTCAGTTTACCAAGTTATTAATTAAGTTATGGCTTAGAGTAAGAAAAGCTGCGCTAAGCTTAGTATTACATAGTTTACAAGATATAGACTTAGCAAAGCTGAGTTAGCTTTTATTTATAAAAGCTGAGTTATTTTCGACACTTAGAGAAATATTTGACACATATGCGTTTAACAGTTTTCTATGAGGAATGAAATATTCCTTTGTTGCTTTTCAAGAGAAAGGTGATGAAATTAAAGAAGATATTCAAGTGGTCCTCACAAACAAAAAGATGTCAGTACGAAATGTTAGAGAATTCGTACTAAAATCCAAGATAAAAGGAATCCTCTGACATGCGCTGTTTCTCAGTGTCTTTGTGCAACTTTGCAACGTCAGCAAGTTAACCTTCACAGAATTCTATGTTGCATCTCGCACGCCTCTCTATTAGACCGATTTCTTGAAGACAAATGAGTTTTTTACGCATTAGATAAACGGATTAATCTCGCGCCTCAACGTTCAAAATCTCTATCTCTAAACATTTTGGAATCTGTTTCAAACGAGCAAAATCAAAAGATTTGAAGAGAAGAGAAATTGAGAAAGCTGTCAAAATGAGAAGTTTGCAACGACTACTTCCAATACCTTCAACTATAAATAGAAGACTGAAGTAGACGTTCAAACTTGGTGAATCAACTCGAATTTCTTCAAGAGCTAAAACTCTACGCAATCAATCATAGCTTTCAGAAATTTCAACTCAAGCAATCGAGATATCACAAATTGTCCATATCTATTTGTAATAGAGAGATAACACTTAAGATTTAACATTGTAAAGGATTCAACAAATTTTATAAGTTGAAATCCTCTATTCCTAGATTCTTTTAAGAAATCTGAGTGACAGTTTAGGAAGGGTACCTAAATTGTTTTTGAGAGGTAGTTAGAAAGGAAATTACTTTCTGTAATTTTATCTACCTGCTGTAAAGGCTTCTCCACCTATGGAAGGAAGGAAACACTAGTGGATTAAAGCTCGGAAAGGAATCTGGGGACTAGAGGTAGGCTAGGGGCCGGACTAGGATAAATCTTAGGTATTAACATTCTAACCTTATTCATTTATCTTTAATGTGTTTGTCTCATTCATCATTCTCTCTATTCATATAAGTGTTGCTTGAAAAACCAATCCAAGCTGAGTAAAGTACTCAACAGCGATTGAAGATAAACTATGCCAGCGAAGCTGAGCAGTTTATTATTTTTAGACGCAACTTAGCACGTTTAACTCAGCATGCATGTAAAAACTTAACTTAGTAATGAATTTTTATAAATCTTAAAAAGAACCAAGAAATGCATTCACCCCCTCTGCTATTTATTTTAAGCTATTTAGGACCAACAAGTGGTATTAGAGTGAGTGCTCAACTTCTAGACTACTGTATTTGAGTTAAAGATCCGAAATGGCTTACAACAATTTCAATTCCGGCTCAGGAAAGAAAGTTCTCCTCAAAGAGGGGATGTTTGTAATCAAGCCTTCATTGTTTGAGGGTAATCATTACACATTTAGGAAAAATTGCATAAAATACTTCAACCAATCTCAAAGCATGCAAGTATGGCTCAGTATAGAGCTTGGCCCAAGAAATTCCTACCATAGTAAGGAATGGGGAATGTGTTCTAGTTGATCTAATGGATTATGATGATGCTGACTTAAGGCTTCTCAAAGAGAATTTCACATCCATCAATTACTTACACTATGTGCTAGATCTTACAGAGTTCAATAGTGTCTTAGGCTGTGAGATAACACAAGAAATCTGGAAGAAGCTGGAGGTTACCTATGAGGGGACTAAAAGTCAAACAATCGAAGATCAATCTCATGCTGAGAGAGTATGAGATGTTCCAAATGGGAGCTAGCGAAGGTATTCAATCCATGAATACCCGGTTCATAAATATTATTAATGAATTGAAGAGGTTAGGAAAGGAGTTCACCAAAGAAGAGATGGTGAAGAAGATTCTCTGAATTCTTACATTAGAGTGGGATGGAAAGAAGAACTTGATCGAGGAGGCTTGTGATCTTAAGACCTACAATTATGATGAGTTGATAGGCACCTTACTAACCTAGGAAATGTCCCTAAGGAAATATTCCGATGACTCTAAAAGGAGTAAAGGAAAGGAAAGAGAGGGAAAAGCCATTATCCAGAAAGCTGATTCATCTGATGAATCCACCAATTGCGATTCTGATGAGTAAATGGCCATTCTGACTAGGCATTTTAAACGCTTCATGAATAAGGATGGGAAGTTCAACAAGAAGAAGTTTCTTGCTAAAAACAAGTCAACTCAGCATCGGTGCGGAGCTGAGGGAGGATCTAAGAAGGAACAGAACAAAGACATCAAGTGATTTGGTTATGGTGAAAAAGGCCAATCATCCTGTCCAAAGACTAAGAAGGACAAATACAAGAAGAGGTTTACAAAGAAGAATGAGGCACTTGCTACCACATGGAGTTATTATGAAGAATCTTCGACATCCAATGAAGAAGCAACATATTCTGCCAAACTCTACTTAATGGCGATAGATAATCAAAGGGGTGAGAGCTCAAAATCTGCTTCTAAGAGTAATCAATTCGCTACTGACTCTGAAGTTGAGCGTAACACGAGGAAATTCTCTCAAGCTGAGGTATATCTTGAAATCCCTTTATCCATTGAAGAGATCACCCAGGTACTCTTTGATGTTATGAAACTAACTAATAAGTCAGGGAAAAACAATAAGGAGCTAGTAAGGAGAAGTGAAGACTAGGAAGACACCATTGTTTCCTTATCTCTTGATATCCGCTTTCTTCAAGAAAAAGCTGAGTATCATGAATGTCACAACAACAAGCTCACTAAGTGATTAGATGAGTTAACTATTGAGATAACAGCTTTAAAGGAGAAACAAGTTCCTCCTCTAGCCAACAATCAAACTTTGAGTAACCAAACTCCAATTTAAAGAGGAAGGATTCCTCTACAAAGAAGAAAGCGAGCCAGCCTCAAGCAAAAACGGTGTGTGGTGTTTGTGACAAAGTTGGACATACTACATTTCTTTGTAGGCATAAAAATGGTTATTATGACGAGTATGACTAGACAAACTTAAGCACTACTAACAAGGGAGGACTCAGCTTGAAAGCAAGGGTACCTAAGAAAACATGATTGTTTTGTAGGTGAGCCTTAGATCCGCTGATGATACTATGATGTGGTATTTGGATAGCGGAGGCTCAAGGCATATGATGGGAGATGAAAGCCAGTTCATCTCATTAGAGGGTAAAAGAAATGGTAAGCCAGCTTTGTGACAAAGGTAGGAAGGTTACGTTCGACTCAGCAGGTTGTTCAATTATTAACTAAAAGACTGACTCAACTATACTATTTTCTCCTAGAATAAATATTGTGTATATGATTTACTTATCAGTGGGCTCCACTAATGTGTGTCTTGTATCTAAGGAGGATAGTTGTGGCTTTAGCATAGAAGTTAGGGTCATATAATTATGAACATTCTTTCCAAACTGGCCAAAAAGCAACTAGTTGTGGGTTTACCTAGTATTAGCTTCGAGAAAGATAAACTTTGCTCAACTTAGTAAGCAAGTTAAAAAATTATTTAGGTCAATTAATCACGTAGTAACTAAGCGACTATTGGAGCTCCTCCACCTAGATCTTTTCGACCCAATTTAGCCTATGAGTATGGGTGGTAAGAGATTTTTGTTGGTGGTTGTGGATGACTTCACAAGATTCACTTGGGTAGTCTTGTTGAGTAGAAAAGATGAAACATATGAATCTTTTTTCAAGCTCAGTAATCGGGTAATTGATTGTAAGGTTTTGACTATACTAATTTAGAGAGCTTATATTCGTGGTGATGCCAAAAACCTTGTTCCCCACTTCTCTACCGATAAGATACAAGTTCAAAATACGAATAAGTGTTGTCAATACCACTTATGAAAATAGAAAAACGGGTACCACTACAAGTACACAGTTTCATTGTAGTTTTAAAAGTTATTGATCCCACAGGGAAGGGATTCGGTTCTAAAGGCCAACTAGAGTTATGGAACAAACAAAAGTAGGTAATTTGACTGGAGGGTTTGGATGATAAATGAATGAATGGATAGATGTATGAACAGACTAGAGAAAATGTAAAATATATAGATATTCCCTAAGAACAAGTTTAACAGAGAAAAATATGCTAAATCATCAAGAATATTTCGTACACTAAAAAACTTCAACAAATAAGGTTCTAGATGCCCTAATATTCAATAATTCATCACAGAGCAACACATGAGATGAATTTTCTAAATCTAGGGTAAATGAATTATGACACTTATGAGAACCTGTATAACTATAATACTATGCCTAGTACGGGTCACTCTCACATAGCCATATTTAGCAATTTTCCAAAAATGTTGGCTCACTAAACAGTGTTATAATCACAGATCTAGTGACTATACACAATCTTATTAACCCCTAAAATCACTCTTAAAGTTAACTTGAAAGAATATAACTTGATTAATATAAATGACGCAAGATGAAATACTTGTTATCACACATAGATATGTCATAAACTTCGAAATAGAAAGTATAAGTAGAATACAAAGTAAAGTTGTAAGGTTTGCAAGTGAAAGCTAAAGTTGATCAAACCTTATCCACTCTTTAGTGGGAGTTATCGATTTCGTAAATTGTTGCATCTACTTTGAATTCGGTCTCGACTCGTACAGAACCTTTGCTAGGATACTATTCTTTGTGAATTTCGAATTGAAGAAAGAAAACTTTTATTGATAAGTGCTTTGCAATTACACTCATACAACAAACACTCGAATTTGTGTAGAAATATAGTGATCAAAATAGGAATCGAATCAATTAGACATTTTTCTCGCTAAGAATTTAAACGTAGCGAAATCTGGATATTTTCACTCTCTAGCTATACATGCATACTATCATTCAATACCTACTACTCATGCCATACATAACCTACCATGCACGAAATTGGTGTGATTTGAACCTTATTTATAGAGTATGAAGGGTTGCGTCTATCCAAACGAAGAATCGTGTCCATTGGTGAAGGGTTGCATCACTTCAATATGATTGGATGCAAAGATTCATCCTCATCAACAATGGAAAGGCACATTTTCATGATTGGTTGACTTCTAAAAGGTGTCATTTCGGTTGGCAGTTGATGGAAGTTGATCGTTGTTATCTGGTGGTTGGTAGTTGAAAAAAGATAACTAATAACCGTCATAAGTCGTGACCACGAATCACATGTCGTGATCGTGACTAATGTTTGACAACCTTCTGTTTTGAAGAATAACAAGTCATGACCGCGAATGGGTGTCATGACCGTGAATTGCATTTTTCTTCAAAATTCTTCTTGCAACTTTACTGATCTTCGACATCTTCGATCCTAAGCCAAATCCTTGTGTTCCATGCATCTTTTTTCACCTTTTTCACTCTTTTTACATAGAATTCCATCTTTGATCATTTTACTCCCAAGATTTACCTAGTTTCTGGATTTGCATAAAAAACAACTACATACCATGTGAAATCTTTTATATGAAGTATAAAATGAAACAAAACTATATCGTTTTATGATTGAAAATGTCATGATAATAAGTGTAATCACACACTTATCACACCCCCACACTTAACGTTTGCCTTGTCCTCAAGGTAGAAACAACAAAAGAGTATAAATTAGTATCCAAGTTCTTACCTCATTTGGCGAAAGACTATTGTAGTGAGCACCACATTCCCACGTTGTATAATATTCAAGTAAAAGTTCGAAATTTCCCACAAATTAGTAATGTGCAATATATATAGTTCAGTTGCATACCTTTACTCTTAATGGAGGGTTAATCGAATTGCGTCTTCATATAAGTGTTATATTGATAAGTGTATAATTACACTTATTATCATATAAATTTTATACAATAAACACTGTAGTTTTAGTCATTTTTATACTTCATATAAAAGATTTCACGTGGTATGTAGTTATTTTTGATGCATATGCAGATACTAGGTAAATCTTGGGAGTAAAATGAGCTAAAGTGGAATTTTATGAAAAAAGAGTGAAAAAGGTACAAAAAGATGTGTGGAACTTAAAGTTTTGGCTTAGGATCGAAGTTGTCAAAGATCGGTGAAGTTACAAGAAGAATTCTGAGTAAAACTCAATTCACGGTCACGACATTGCGACTTGTTTACTTCAGAATTAGAAGATTGCCAACCAAAGATTCACGATCGCGACATGGATATCGTGGTCGCGATATGGATAGTTTTCTGGTATTATCTTTTTAACTAACAACCGCTAGATAAGCATGATCAACCGCCATCAACTGCCATCAACTACTAACGAACAGACACCTATCAAGAGTCAACCAATCATGAAAAGGTGCTTATCCATTGTGGATTATATCAAAGCTTCTCAACCAATCACAATGAAGAGATGCAATCTATCACCAATGGACACAACCCTTCGTTTGGATAGACGCAACCCTTCGAACTCCATAAATAGGGCTCCAAACCTCACAAATTTTGTGGAACATGGTGCGGAGAGAGAAAGGGAAAATGTTAGAGTACAAATATAGTGTGTATAAATAGAGAGTTCGCTATGTTCTTAAGTGTTAGCGAGAAAATGTTTAAGTGATTCGAATCCTTGTTTCGATAACTAGATTTCTCTATATTCTCGAGCAATTGTTGTATAAGTGTACTTGCAAATCACTTATCAATAAAAGTTTTCATTCTTCAATATTCGTTTGTTCAATATTCGTAAAGAATAGCATCCTAGCAAAGGTTCTATACGGGCCGAGACCGAATTCAAAGCAGACGTAAGAATTGCGGGAATTGACGACTCCCATTAAAGAGTGGATACGGTTTGACCAACTTTAGCTTTCACTTGCATACCTTACAACTTTACTTTGCTTTCTACTTATACTTTCTATTTCGAAGTTTAGGATATGTCTATGTGTCATAATGCGTATTTCATGCTAAGTCTTTTATGTTAATCAAGTTATATGAGTTGGCATTAATTTTAAGAGTAGTTTCGGGGTTAACAATATCGTGTATAATCATTGGATCTGCGATATAACGCTGTTTAGTGAGCCAACATTTTTGGAATGGTAACTTGCTAAATATGGTTATGCAAGAGCAACCCGTACTAAGCATAGTATTGACGTTGTCCAGGTTTATATAATAGTCTTATCTCGTTTGTGATAGGATTAGAAAAGTTATTTCATGTGTTGCTTTGTAGCGAATCATTGAACATCTGAGTGTGTTGAATCGAGTTTGTTAGATTAGTCTAGTGCATCGTAACAGCTTTGTTAAACTTGCATGTTTTCTCTGCTATACTTGTTCGTAGTGAAAATCTATGTATTTAGAGTCTCTCATCTATCACATCTATATTTACTCTACTTTTCATTATGATCTTCCTTTTTAAAAATCTCAAAACTATTTTTATTTTTCCTTTACTTTGTCTTTCCTTGTTGATCTTCAGAGCTATTCCTTCCCTGTGGGTTCGATATCTTTTAAAACTACATCGCAACTGTATACTTGCAGTTATCATCATTTTTCTATGCGATAAGGGGTATTGACAACACCTACATTTTTCGTGAACAAGTTTTTGGCATTATTATTAAGGATAAGTCTTATTGGACGAGTATAGCCAAGTTTCACAAACAAGTTTTCGGAACCATTAAGGGATTAAACTTATCAGTGGAAAAGTGGCGATCATATACGCTTACTCGATTATTTCCTTCTCTCAAGTATAGTATAAAGTATAAAGGACAAAAGGAGCACACTTTGGAAATTTTGATCTCAAGGCATTTTTAGTAACCTAGGATGCTAAAAAATCACTCTTAGTAGTTGCATTTTATGCTCCATACCACTCTCTCCTTTTTTTAGTGGTTGCATTTTATGCTCCATACCACTTTCTGTCATTTTTTTTCTTTTAAGCATATGTTTTTAAAGTACAGATTTGTACTTTGCACCCATTTTTCATGCTATGCTATTTTTTTCACTCATTAAATGGTTGCAGTTTTTGCTCTATACCATTCCTCACCTTTTGCATAACTCATTGGTTATCCTCTCTTTCTTTTGACTTTTTTCTCTTAATACCCTCATCCTTTATTGTTCACTTTCAAAGTATTATGGCTATAGTTTCCCAACAATTTAAACACACTCAATACTTACAGGACGTATTCGAGAATAGCATATAAAACTCATAGTAAGAACACTACTAGATATTACTCCACTTAAAACTTATCAGTAGCATTAAACTAAAACTATATAACTTATACTAATTCATGTTGCATTAAAATATATATCGAAACTTACTTGGAATGCTGCTTTTGAATGTTACTCACAACTCATCCTTGCCAAATGCTAAATGTTGTGCTAAAACGCTCACACTCTCAACGTGTGGTCATACTCGAAACACTTTGTTCGAATTATGCACTAACATCAAACTTGAAATACCTAACACTCACAATAACCTTGGAACATATGTTAGTATAGTATAGGTATGGATAATGTATAAATAACACAAAAATCAAGAAAAATTTTCAAATTCTTCAAATTTTTTAATTTATTTAATTTTTTTGCATTTTTGGGATTTTACAATTGCCCCCCACACTAAAGAACACTATGTCCTCATTGTGGAAGATTTTATTCAATTGAAAATCTAAACTAAACTAATCACACACAAATGAATAGAAAATAAAATAAAAGAAAGAAACTGAACCTGCTTTAATCATCCGAACTCGAATCTAAATAACTTGGTGAGATATCCAAATTCTTCATTCTGAAATATGTATTCAACTTGCAGTTTAAAGAAATGTTGGATTTTGTTAGTTGACAAAAATCTTGCTATATGGAGGATAAATCTACGCATGCTTGATCAACATCTTTGACAAAATTTCCTCTCCAAGTTTCATGTGTACTCCCGGAAGCTTGTCTTGATCCACTACTTCCGATTTGAACCTCTTCATTATCTTCATCGGTTCAGTTTTCTCATGAAGGAGATCCTTTTGTCAGTCTCAACTTCCTTACCCTTACTCCATATGGTAGAAACATAAATTTTCCTTCGTCTTCTTTGACTAATCCTACTCTCTTCATATATACTCCTCCAATAAAGTTAAATTTCTCTCTTGGACTATATTGATATGGTAGTTGGTTCTTCGCCCCCAAAATAATTCTGCAAATTGTATTTGCTCCTCCAACTCTAGCCTTTTTATGTGTAGTCAAACTAGTGATGGTCTCCAACAAATATATCGAAAACTTTGGCTGTAATTGCGAAACCGCGCACTCCAATATTACCAAGTCTTTCATCGAGACTTTAGTAGTTTCATGTCGGAAGAAAAGAATTTTAGAAATAAACTTGTGAAGGTAGAGAAGGCTATTACTTCGAATGTTTTTGTTGGACTACTTTTAGACATTGTATCGATCCAATCCCATTAACTCAATCCAAACATCCATTAAATAATAATCTTCTTCCTTTTCAATCTTTTCATAAGTTTCTCCTAAACTAAACCACTTAATCAAATCCATTAAAGTAAACTTATACTCCTCCCCACCATTCCTGAATTTTCTCTTCAAATATTTCCGTAACAGTAACCAAAAACTCGAGGACCCATCCCTCGATAAACCGAAAAAGTATATTCACAAATTTCTCCAATCTAAATAGAGAAAAATACTCATCTACTTCTGAATGAATCCCAACATCAATCGCAAAAGTAGGATCATAGAAAAGAGTACCTTGGAAATCAAAGTTCTTCATTCTCAAGTATCTTTCAACTTCTTCTTCATTATAAATTGAAAAGGGGCATACCATACTTGTTTTGTTGGTTGACCAATTGTTCTTTCCTTTAGTTGTTGCAGATTTCTTAGGAGCCATTGAATTCAAGAAAGAAAGATTCGTGTTTGATTTAGAAAAACAGACAAAACTTGTTTGCAAGAGATTACATTTGTGTAAAAGAGTGATTGATTTGTGAAAACCACTTAGGAAAATAGTTATATATAGGAAATTGGGTAATTATGGATGCTTCAAAGGATATTTTTGATTTATAACCATTAGAAAATAGAGTCATTACAACAATAACTGCTTTGAAATCGTACCAGTCGTGATCGCGAAAGACAATCGCAATCGTGACTTTCTCCATACAGAAACAGAAAGTTTTGACCACTAAAATCACGAGCATGATATAAGTCATGGTCACGATATGTTCAAAATCCAAAAATTTTATATCTTCATCCATTGGGTATTTATCAGCCTTATCCATGTTAAATTCAACAGTATCGTCACCTATCCTTAACTTAATCTTGCCTTTCGACACATCTATCAATGCTTCTCCAGTATGCATAAAAGGTCTTCCAAGGATTATAGGACATTTTTCATCATATGCAAAATCTAGCACAACAAAGTCTGTTGGAAAAACAAATTTATCCACTTTAACTAACACATCTTCTATTATGCCATAAGGATATTTAATAGATTGGTAGGCCAATTGCAATACAATATTTGTTCTCTTAACTTTATCATCAAGCTTCAACTCTTTGAAGATCGATAAAGGTGTAAGATTTACACTAGCCCTAAGATCACATAAACATTTTGGAAATGAAATGTTTCCAAGTTTACACGGTATTGTGAAACTTCTTGGATCTTTAAGTTTAGTGGGCATTGTAGTAGTTATTATTTTGCTACAATCTTCAGTTAAAGATACTTTTGATATTCCTTCTAAACTACTCTTATGAGATAAAAGTTCTTTAATAAACTTACTGTAGTTTGGAATTTGTGTAATGGCTTCAATAAATGAAAGATTGATTTCCAGACCTTTAAATTTGTTGATGAACTAGATGAATTTCTTATCCTCATTCTTCTTCTTCATTCTTAGTGGAAATGGTGGTTGAGGGGGATTAACCTTTTCGGATTTATCTTGTTCATCAACTCCTACTTTATCATTCAATTTACTCGGATAATCTTCCAGCACTTCAACAACATCATTAGCAAGAATACCCAAAGGCTTTGGTTTATCTAGCAATTTACCACTACAAAGGGCTATAGCATGCACATTTTCCTTAGGATTTCCTCTGTTTTACTAGGTAAATGGCCTTTTCCTTAAGATGGAATAGCACTACGCTTATTGACCAACTTGTATCTCCAAATTATTAATGGAAGATGATTGATTTTTAAACATTTGATCCATCTTATTCTCTAACCTTTTGTAACATTCTTCAGACTTTGATTGCTTATTACAAACTCCTTCTAGAAATTTGTCTATTTTACTTGTTAATTGTCTTATTCTATCATTACCTTGGTAATTCTTTTGTTGATTATCACCATACTTCCAATTAGAACTCCTATAATTATTTCCATTATTACTCTAACAATTACCTTAACTTTGAACATAACTTAATTGCTCCCCTACACATGGGTTAAAGTTACACTCAAAAGCAGTGTGTCCAATTTGACCATAATTTTCACATGTCAAAGGGTTACTCTTATTTATATGCATATTATCAATCTTATGCGATAATGTAGATAATTGTGCTTGCATAATAGAAGTAGGGTCTAATTCATTGACCTTTTTAACTGAACTAGAAGATGTAGATGCAAGCATGCGAATGAGTAGGAGTAGTAGTACTTACTTGTGCTCTCTCCACTGGCCACACACTATTGTTATTTGCCATATTCCAAAAGATCAAAGGCTTATTGACTAGTTTTCTTCGTAAGAGAACCCGCAGCCATAGCATCAATCGCTCCTCTTATTGCACGATTTATTCCATTGTAGAAAGTTTGCAGAATCACATTTTGGGGTAAACCACGATGAGTACAAAATCGCTGAAGTTCCTTATAACGTTCCTAGGCTTTATATAAGGATTCACTATCCTTTTAGGTGAAAGAAGTGATTTCTTTAATGAGTATTATGGTTTTGGCTAAAGGGAAATATTTAGTTAGAAAGGCTTGGGCTAATTGATTCCAAGTGGTGATTGAATTCGAGGGTAATGAATTCAACCAAACTTTCACTTTATCACGAAGTGTAAAAGGAAATAAGCGAAGTTTAACTGCCTCATCAGGAACATTATGCATTTTGAAAGTATCACAGACTACTCGAAAGTTTGTAATGTGAGCATTCGGATTTTCATTGGGTAGACCGTAATAATGCACATTAATGCTAATCATTTAAAGTAATGCTGGCTTGATTTCAAACTGATTTGCATTAGTGGGTGGACTAGCAATTCCTTGATTGTTACCATTGATGGTCGAAATGACATAATCCATGAGCCTTGGTTGAGGTTGATTGGCATTATGTTCTTCTTCGGCCATCCTTATTCTTTGTCCCTTATTTCTCCATTTCCTTGTCTTACCAAATCGTTTTGTTTCTGATTCGAAAGACGCCAAACTTTCTCCTGAACTACGCGTACTTAGCATGCACATGCTAGAAAGAAAACTCAATTAATAAGCAAGAAAAATATGTTAATAACAAAATATAAATAATTAAAAACCAAAAACAAAAAAAAAAACAAAAAATAAATAAATAGATATATTGACAACTAAATTTAATTGCCTGTTCTCCGGCAATTGATCTCTAGAACTCACTTGCCTTCTTTGGCAACGATGCCAAAAACTTGATAGCTAAGTTTTGACTATACTAATTTAGAGGGCTTATATTCGATGATGATGCAAAAACCTTGTTCCCCACTTCTCTACCGATAAGATAAAAGTTCAAAATACGAACATTGTATTGTTAATACCACTTATCAAAATAGAAAAATGGTGACCACTGCAAGTATACAGTTTCGATGTAGATTTAAAAGATATCGATCCCACATGGAAGGGATTCGGTTCTAAAGACCAACTAGAGTTACGGAACAAACAAAAATAGGTAATTTGATTGGAGGTTTTAGATGATAAATGAATGAAAAGGTAGATGTATGAACAGACTAGAGAAAATGTAAAATATATAGATATTCCCTAAGAACAAGTTGAACAGAGAAAAATATGAAAAATCATCAAGAATATTTTGTACACTAAATAACTTCAACAAATAAGGTTCTAGACACCCTAATATTCAATAATTCATCGCAGAGCAACACATGAGATGACTTTTCTAAATCTAGGGTAAACGAATTATGAAACTTATAAGAACCTGGATAACTACAATACTATGCTTAGTACAAGTCACTCTCACATAGCCATATTTAGCAAGTTACCATTCCAAAAATGTTGTCTCACTAAACAGCGTTATAATCACAGATCCAGTGACTATACACAATCTTATTAACCCCGAAATCACTCTTAAAGTTAACTAGAAAGCATATAACTTGATTAATATAAATGATGCAAGATGGAATACTCATTATGACACATAGATATATCATAAACTTTGAAATAGAAAGTATAAGCAGAAAACAAAGTAAAGTTGTAAGGTATGCAAGTGAAAGCTAAAGTTGATCAAATCGTATTCACTCTTTAATGGGAGTCGTCAATTCCCGCAATTCCTACGTCTACTTTGAATTCGGTCACGACTCGTACAGAACCTTCGCTAGGATGCTATTCTTTGTGGATTTCAAATAAAAGAATGTTGAAGAGTGAAAACATTTATTGATAAGTGCTTTGCAATTACACTCATACAACAAACGCTCAAATTTGTGTAGAAATATAGTGAACGAAATAGGAATAGAATATCTTAGACATTTTTCTCGCTAAGACTTTGAACGTAGCAAAATCTAGATATTTTCACTCTCTATCACACGCATACTATCATTCAATGCCTACTACTCATGCCATACATAACCCACCATGAATGAAATTGGTGTGATTTGAACCCTATTTATAGAGGATGAAGGGTTGCGTCTATCCAAACGAAGAATCGTGTCCATTGGCGAAGGGTTGCATCACTTCAGTATGATTAGATGCAAAGATTCATCCTCATCCAAAATGGAAAGGCACCTTTTCATGATTGGTTAACTTCCAAAAGGTGTCTTTTCAATTGGTAGTTGATGGCGGTTGATCGTTGATATTTGGTGGTTGGTAGTTGAAAAAAGATAACCAATAACTGTCACAAGTTGCGACCGTGAATCACATGTCACAATCATGACTAATGGTTGATAACTTTCTATTTTGAAGAATAACAAGTCATGATCGCAAATGGGTGACACGGTCGTGAATTGCATTTTCTTCAAAATTCTTCTTGCAACTTTACTAATCTCCGATAGCTTCGATCCTAAGCCAAATCCTTGTGTTCCACAAATCTTTTTGCACATTTTTCACTCTTTTTACATAGAATTCCATCTTTGATCAGTTTACTCCCAAGATTTACCTAGTTTCTGCATTTGCATAAAAAACAACTACATACCACGTGAAATCTTTTATATGAAGTATAAAATGAAACAAAACCATATCGTTTTATGATTGAAAATGTCATGATAATAAGTGTAATTAT
>CATIWQ010277555.1:0-30919 GCA_949673415.1 Euphorbia schlechtendalii | reverse complement strand
ATATATATATATATATATATATATATATATATATATATATATATATATTGTTTATAAGATATTTAAGGTGGAGAAGAAATTCCTAAGTAATTTACATTGTAATCACCATAATTAGGCGTAAACCTTTTATGATTAGGCTTCTTACATGCATACAAGTAGGAACATGTGGATATTCATTTGTTTTATATGATAGTTTTATACACGTATATGAAGGATATAATATTTACAATCACGATAGGTGTCTCATCTATACTAAGTCTAGTTTCAATCGTTATTTATATATTTTCTATTACTATAACCATACCTAGTTCTGTTATATATTATAGTCACATAATCTTGACTGAATCCCACTTCCTCGCAGGATTGATATTTTAAGGCTATATTGCAACTGTATACTTCCGGAATCTACTTTTATATTGACTATCGGTATTGACGACACATGTGCGAGTTTGCACTTCTAAATAGTTGGTATAAGAGATGAATAATTTTTTATTGTGGTACCATGATGACAATAGCATGAACAATTTCATCACTAATCAAGATTTGTGTGATCATTCAAGGAGGCTCATCATTCAAAAAGTTTGAACATGTGAATTGGGAATGTTAAATTTAATATTTACCAAGACCTTTCACCAAGTAAAACAATGTGTATTAATTGATGTTTATTCGCTTACTTTAGAAGAGAGAATAACTTTCGATATAATGGAGGTATTCAACTAATCAATCCATAAATTAAATCAATATGGATTTATCCTAAATTTGATTTATTTAAAATATAGAACCCATGGATACATAAAAAAATGTATTTGACTTAATCTTTTTAAGTGAAATGATCTGATCACAACTTCATATAGGGATTTCAAATTGATCATATAGGAAAAGGGTAATCTAAATCATATAGCTATAATGAAATATACAATTAACCAAGTGATATATTGGTACTTTATCCTTGAGCGTGTAGAGGACACGCCTTCATAGCTGGCGTGTTCACCTTGTGGCATTGCGTGGATGAAGCCACTTGAGAAGAACTTAGCTTGCATCCTAAGCATGCCAAATCAGTATTCATATTTGAGTAAGCAAAAAGAAACCTGAGTCTAACTAGGATTCTATCACCTATTTTGGAAGACTGATCCTATAGAGGAATCCTTCCCTTATACGAAAACTCACTTCTATCATGTTTAGGAATGATGATCTCTATATGAAGGAATACTCTCTACCATCAAAGTTACACATTACATTCTAACTCATAACTCTTTTTCTCCTCTTTAATTATGTTGCTAAGCTAAGCATCGGAGAGGCTATGCTGATCACATGGCTAGTCACTCTAACTTGTTTTCGCCTTTCAACTACCATCTCCGACAAGGTTAAGAGGAGAATATTTCTAAAGATTAGAGATGGAACCACATATCTAACAAATCTTTCGGTGGTGCGATGAGCATTAACAAACTTACTTGTTCTCTGCAAGACTTTTGTCTAGAGAATGAACATAAACAACCCAATTCAATGGAGAATGGAGAAAGATCCTCGATGGAGGAACTGGTCAAGAGATGGCGCCTGCTGATTCTTTAATGGTTATGATTTCCACATCATCAACCCTAAACTCAAGCATCGTTGCTCCCTTAATCAGCCTGAATACACTACCATCTGAAGCTAACAAAGTTAGCTTCTTTGAGAACATGGCCCAAATATATCAAATGTCCCTTGAGGACCAGCATCACCTAAGGTGGAACCTCTTTGGGCTACTCAATAGCAGTTCCAACTCTACAATGATGCCAAGGCACACAGTCAGTAGAACAAACTACACCAACATGAGCAACTACTACACATCGAGCCATGGGCACCATCCACCTGTCATAAACAATCACCACTTGTTAAGCGCTCATATATTATATATTTCCTCTAACTTGTTATAGGTAACACCCGAAAGCATCTCGAAAACTCTAGCAACTAGCTCAACTATAGTTGAGTGAAGCGTGCGATCATGGGCATAATTAATGGGCATAAGAAAATGCCTAACAACTCATCAAGAGACTCCTCAATACAGAGACTATGAATACAATATGTTTGGTCATGCAAGAGGAACGTATCACCCAATGTACCATCACTACTAGTATCATGGTAGGAGACCTTCCCCTCCACCTCTTCACAAATTGAAGCTACCTTCATGTAAGGGAAAGAGCTATGTGTATGACCTAATGTTCATTGAGATAATAAAGGAAGGGCTCAACCACTTTGTTGTAACATTGAATGAACAATCATTGTCTACTTCCTTCTCTCCATCCACTACATAGATCCTCGGATGCACATCAAGACCTATAAAAATAGGATGGATATGGCACATATCTCTGAACCCACGCATGCCGTCACTTTGAAAAAATGCTCATTTTTCCAGATGCTTAATAGTTTGATGCATTACAAGCTAGATCAATTAACACTTAAGAGGAACTTTAAAAAAAAATTTGCACCTAGTTCATTGGTTCCATCTTGGCAAGAACTACCTCTCGTACACTCCATGATGTGATGTAGAAATCTAACAAAGTCACTACGAGCTTACATAGAGTGTTTCAGCATTGCTTACCTTTAGGTACAAAATGTGGATTTTAGCACCACCATAGAGGAACACGGAATGAGCTACTACATACAGAAATCATATAGAGGAACTCGACTAATCTCAAATAGATGATGAATATTGCCAAAGGCATATTTAGATTAATGAGCTACATCGCCCAAAGGAAAACTAATCATCTAGAAACTGTCCAAGGTTTGTAGACCATATTGGTTAATCTAGGAAAATACTAAACATGCAAACTAGCATGGAAGAATTTTAAAACTTGAAATTAATCTAACTGGAACTCCTAAGAATGGAATGATTGATATAACTCTAGCTAAAACATGGCATACATACAAAAGGTCTATAAACACTTATAAAAGAGACCTAGTATCTAATTAAGAGCATTACCAATTTATGCATGCCTTCCTTTAGCTATGGTAGAGTGTTTCCTTTGAGCAATCTGGTAGAACACAATTAGCACTTTTTCTCAGTGTAAGAAAACCTCTACGAATTATCCATCTGAACCCCACCGACCAAAAGCTTCCTTTAAAGGAAGAACTCGTGAGTTAACAAGTGAATTCTATACTACACGTAGACCAAATAGAAAATAACTATGAAGGATCTTTCTATAATAGAATAAGCCTTCTAAGAATTCTCACAATTTTTTTCTAGAGAAACTACAAGAGGATGTCAAAATAATTTACAAGATAAGTCAAAACTTAGAAAAGAAGGCTGAGAAGAAGTATCATGGAAAGGAGGGGAGTAAAGCTATACATAAAATAAGGGGAGGAGAATATCCTCCCCTTAAACCAATGTGGGATATGCATTATGCATATCCCATGTTGGTTCAACTAGAGGATCCAAAGAATCCACGTGTTGACCCGCCCTTACACTCCTCACAAATGTGTGAATCGCAAGCACGCAACATTGTGGGCTTCTCTAGCGTGCACTATGAGCCTATAGCATTGCTCGGATAACATAGCATAGCCCATCAATGCTACGAGCCTTCCCAATGTGTTGCTTGCAATATGCTACTAGGCCCGAACATGGGCTTTCTCATGCACTAACTAGCAACGCTTACAAAGCTCACTTACGTAGGGTCATGTCCCTCGCTTGAGGTTTCTCTGTACTCCTATTCCTTTCTAAAATGGTACACTGGCCTAACCATTTTTATATTTTAACCATAATTATTTTGAATTTCTTTTATTCTCGGTATAGAACCCGTCTATTAAGTTATTTACTTAGTTTAGTTGAAGGTCCTTTTGTGTAACCTCATAAGATCTCGAAGTATAAACCCGTTAGAGTTTTACCTAACCTTGGCTTCCCATCTAAGAACCATTAGGCTCGGTGTTCCAGATGATTATGGAACTCGATGACTCTATACGATCAAATGGGCTTTCTAGCAAAGTCGTATGATCCCCCGATACTCGGAACCTCATGTGCTTGTGACTTGATTTGGTTCTTCCGTAGTAAAAATTACAATACCTTCCTTCTATCATGTTAAGTATCGTATGGTTTATGAGCTCAAATTAACCGTAGATATCCTAAAGTTAGACTTGTTCACGAAGAACACCACTCACCTTATATTATGTATTGTACTAGAAACTCATTATATCAATCACATAATCTAATAAGAGTTTTAAGAGTGTGTGACTTAAACAAGAGGCCTTAAGCTATAACTCTAGTTATATTACTATATTAGGAGTGCTAAATCCCATCTTGACTACTCATCTTACCAACGAACACTTATCTCTATACCTGAAATCTCTTGTATTATCCTAGCAATAGGTAATGCATCGGGATGTTCCCAAGCATAACAATTTTTGTATTAGGCATCTATTATCTCAGGTTTAAGGATATATATTGCTAATGTAATAAGATATAACATCAACACATGGATATAACTATTTTTGAGTGTTTATCTTATAACTGTCTCTAATATATCTCTCTGAATTCATCCATGTGTTAACTCAAGATACCACCTTTCGCTCGTGTGATTAGTTGCTTGGATCTGATCCAAGGAGTAATCCTACGCATGCTAGTCTCCCTATTTCATTGATGTCCAGTCTCAATTATACTATAACTAGAGATATTCTAACTTTCTGTAATTACATGTGTGAGCAGTTCTCAAACCACGTAGGTCCCATTTTGTTATTGAACGCTCACACTATGGAAATAACACGAACTTTATACATATATATCAATGATCACATACATATAAATATACATTTGATACCAACAACAAAACAAAACATTCATTAATTTAAAATAAAGATGCATTTTATTAATAATAATAAACTGAAAAAGGTTCGTACATGATAAGTAATAAAGATGCATCACCTTAATTAACTCTAGGGCATACATCATGTCTAACAAACTCCCACTTGCTCTAGAGCTAATTGCCCATGCACTTTAAGCCATACTCCATAACATATTGGTCATATTTATATTGAGTAAAAGGATTGGTCAGCCCATCTACTAGATTATGATCCATAGGTATGTATTTTTAGCTTATATATTTCCTAGCTACTATCTCCTGAATGAGATGGTACTTTCTTAGTACGTTTTCATTTCCTTGATGAGATCGTTCCTTTTCCTGAGCAATAACCCCATTATTATCACAATAAACCACTATTAGATTTACAATGTTGGACACCACACCAAGATTACTAATGAATTCCTTTAACTATATATCTTGCTTAGGTGCTTTAAAAGCTGCTATATACTCAGATTTAGTGGTTGAACTAGTAGTTGTATCTTTATTGAAACTTTTCCAAATAACTGCCCCTCCATTTAACATAAACAAATAACCTTACTAGAACTTGTAACCATTCTTGTCATGTTGAAAACTTGCGCTGGTGTGAGCACGGAATTTTATACCATCTCGCTCGTTCAATGATGATGGCTTTTCGGGGTATTTATCCTCGAATTACACAATTTTCAGCCATCCAACGATCTTTAAATGGGAGTTCTCCTCGCTAAAAATAATTTTTGGGACCTTAAATAAATATTTAGGACCATAGAAAATATTTAAAAGCCTCAAAGTGAAAATTTAAAGACTTGTAATATTTTTAAGGACATAAATAGATTTTTTAAGGGTCCAAAATAATTTAATTGTGTTATTTGGAAATATAGACTTGTATATGTAAAAAATAAATACATATAAAAAATATATTAATTAAAAAATACGAAAATATAAGAAAAGTTCGAAAAAGGAAACCCGGGGAGACTACATCCCGGGCCAGAGCCTCGCCAAGATTAGCGAGGCTGCCTTGTATAGCTCTTGGCGAGGCCTCACCAAGAGCTGGCGAGGCTCACAAAGGCTCTTGGCGAGGCCTCGCCAAGAGAAGGTGAGGCTCGCCGAGGCTCTTGGCGAGGCACCGCGGCTCTTGGCGAGGCCTCGCCAAGAGGATTGGCGAGGCATGCCTCGCCAAGAGCTGCCTCGCCAACGTTCTTGGCGAGGCCTCGCCAGGCTTTTCTCTGGCGAGACCCCTCGCCAGAAAAAAATTTCCTTTTTTTATTTTTTCAGGATTTTTTTCTATAAATAGTCGAGTCATTTTCAGTACACGGGGCTGGAAAAACTGAGAGAAAAATTATTCCCTTCAAATAAAAAAAATACAAAAAAAATACTTTCTTTTCTTCTAACTTTTTTTTTCTTAGATCCAAAACACTTTCAGATCCCAAATTTCTTCATTTTAGAATCAAAATTCTCTTTATCTTTTTCTTAAAATTTCCTCAGATATTCTCAGGCCTAAAATAAATTTAAAACTCGAGTCTGATTATCTTTTGGAAAAATAAACATATTATTTTCCAACCAAACAATTGTTTTCACATTAAACCACAATAACTACAAAAATGAACGAGGAACTCTCCCGGGGATCGAACAGACTCACCGAACTGGATTCACGCCAAAAGGGTAAAGCCTCTGAGTTCCTAAAGCTGCTTATTTTGTGCTCCTCTTTTTCTTCTTAATTTCTTTCTACATGTGAACCTAGGAATTATTTTATTTTATTGTAAATATTTTAATTCTCTTCTTCTTCTTTTATTTCTTTTTTTAATTTTTGTATTAGAATACCCCCACGAAGGGAATAAAATATATTCCCGGATAACAGACCTCACATTTTGCCATGCGGTCATTTTCACTAATAAAATTGATCAACATACGTGTAAATAAAAATGAACTATTTTTATTTAAATTAACTACTTTAAAATCGTCGATGTTTTAATTAGGCCACACGAGCCTCAATAAAATCAAATCGAACATACGTGATATATCCCATGTGCTAACCTTTGTGGATGCAGGTTAGATGTATGTTTAGGCTTTTATTTTTCCTTCGGGTATTGCACATATTTTTACGGGAAATGTAATAAATAGGGTAGCGGGCGGTTGCAATCCCCGATTTTTGAAAGCCTTGTAATTTTTATTTTCCGCATTTACTTTCCACATTTAGTTACGATTTTTTGGATGATTTATTGCTTTTTCTATGCGTGAAACATGCATTTAAAATCAAAAATGACCTCAGCGCGAATATGCACAATTAAAAGAAAACGGTTTTCTCTAGATATAATTTAATGTGATCCAATGAGAAATAAGCAACTTATCCTAGACCCGAATCTCTATGTCTTGGCGGGCCGTCCCTTGGACGTTAAGCCTCACAGGACTCTGATTCCTGGAAAGAGCTAATCCAGGTGGTGACTCCATACTAAGAGACGACGGATTCGGGTTTGAACTGATCTTAAACGTTTTTTCACCTTTTTCTCTTTCAACCTTTTTTCCCGGGTCCCCGACCCGGTACACCTTTTTCCAAACACCCCGGTGGACCGCACCTATCATCTCGCACTCTCTCGGCCCACCGCTCCGTGTCGTCTGCTCACACCGGCGCAATGCCAAAGATACAAAGAAGGATTCAGATCGTTGAGCATGTCAACAACTCCATCACACGACTCACCAACACTTATGGATCAATCATTACATTGTTGAAGGAACATCATTGAACGTAAACTATTCACCCTCGATGGAATCAAGCTACACTTGATTCATCCAATAGATCCGAAGCCTTTTGATCCTCGATATGTCACATATCGTAGGAGAACAATTGAATTTCTAAGGAAAAGCTGATGATCAAGCACCAATACTCATCATCGCATACACCTCAAGTTAGAAAAGCAGCATGAACACCAGCCAATCAATCAAAAATGCTGAAGTCATGGACATGGATGGCAACCAATCTACCATTCAAATCATCCAAGATTGGCACAATCACTATCACGCATAGGTGAAAGAAATAAATCAGGTAAAAAGTGGTACAAACAAAAAATAAATTTGTGATTAGCCTGTCAACTAGCTCTCCGCTAGTTGAGAAAAAATTAGGGCCTAATTTCAAAATAGAAAAAGAAAAGTCCCCTGAGTTGAAAACACGAAAAGGGCGGCTTAGGAAAAACTTAGAACATCGAGAGAAAAGCAAACACAATGGTTAGAAAACCTGAAAGGGCTAATCGATGGCAGGAGTTAAATCATTTAAAACATTTATACCTATGTTAAGTTCATCAATGAATTGTCAAGTTTGCTAAATCTTTATGCATATGCTTATCTTGATTGCTTGAATGCCAATGGTAGAATACCGCAAGTGAACATCTCATTACATCAGGGTTTAATAAAAATAAAAATAAAAAAAATGATAAACAAAATAAAAAGAAAAGATGAGTCTACTAGATTGAAAACATGAAAGGGAGATCTAAAAAAATTAGGACAAGGTTCGATAGATTGAAAACCTGTAAGGGCGGTCTATGCAGAAATTAGAACCAAATAAATATCATCATCTCATCCTTGGAATGGCACATGACATCATTTATCTCCTCCAGAACATAGGATGAATATCTTCTGGTTTCCCCCATAAAAGTTCAGGAAAAAGAACTTCCAAACTCTCATTATCAACTTTAAAGTAAGCATCGCCTACATGGTTCAGGATCAACGACTCATCCAGATCTTCCTAGAACCAGATCCTTTGAACTAGACTCTGAATCATCGAACCGATAGTCATCACTTTGAAAGAGTCATCGAAAGTAAGGAAACCATGGAATCCCCAATGAGATAAATCCTATGGGCACCCAAGCAGTAGCTAAAGAGAAGGCTCTACTATGAGTGGACGACGACACGGAGCGATCGACCGAGAGCGCGTGTAAAAATAAGAGGCGCGGTCCACCGGGGATTTTAAGTGAAAATAAAATGTACCGGGTCGGGGACCCGAAAGGTTTGATTGAGAAAGTGGGAAACATTTTAGATTGGTCAAACCAAAATCCACCATTTCTTAGTGTAGAGTCACCACCTGGATTAGCTCTTCCAAGAATTAAAGTCCTACAAGGTTTAACGTCCAGAGGACGGCCCACTAAGACACAGAGATTCAGGTTCGGGATAAGTTACTTATTTTTTATTGGATCACATTATATTACATATATAGAAAACCATATTTCTTAATTGTGCATATTCGCACTTAGGTCGTTTTCGAGTTATAATGCATGGTTCACGTATAGCTAGAAAGCGATAAATTTATACATAAAGTGGTAAATAAATGGGGTAAGTAAATGCGGAAAAGTAAAGATTAAAAATTACAAAACCTCAGGGATGCAACCGCTCACCTAATCTATTAATTACATTTCCCAAAAATAATTAAAATGTGATACCCCGAAGGAAAATAAAACCCTAGGCATACATCTAATCCTAATCTACCTGGATACGCAAAGGTTAGCACAGGATATATTAGAACATTTACACATATGATCGATTTGATTTTGACAAGGCCCATGTGGCCTAATTAAAATAAACGATGATTAAAAGTTCTTGTTTAGAAATAAAAAGATTCATGTTATTAACACGTTGGTAGCTTATTTTAATTAGTGAAAATGATCGCATGGTAAAGATGTGAGGGTTGTTATCCGGGAATAGATTTTTTATTCCCTTCGTGTGAATATTCTAATTGATATCTCCATTAAATAAAAGAAATAGAAGAAGATAAATAAATTATTACAACAATTTTGACATAATAAAATAAAGTAAAATAACTCCTAGGTTCACATGTAAAATAAAGTAGAGGAAAAAACAATGAGCATGAAATAGCAGCTCTAGGAACTCAGAGGCTTACCCTTACGGAGCGAATCCACTTCGAAATACCCGCTTGACCTTAGGAGTAATCCTCATCATCTTTTGAGTTTTTGGTGCTTTGGAAAAAATGTTCGAATAAAAAAGTGCTCTTAATTCGAAAAGGTGTAGAAAATCAGAGTGTTTGTCACCTATCTTTTTCTACTGAAAATCTTCGATCCCGATTACCAAAAACTCCCAAAATATTTATAGGGGAAAATCACGAAAAGCCAAAATGGAAAGAAATTCTGGCGAGGCTCGCCGGAATTTGGCGAGGAATTCTGGCGAGGCAGGTCTCCGATTCCGGCATTTTAGATATTTTGTTCATTATTGTATTTTTTGTTTTTTTAATTTATTTTAAAAAATATTTTTTTTGTTTAATTTTATTAAACTCTAATTTTTTAATTTAAGTCCTTAAAAACAAAATTAGAGATGAGGAGCACTCTCATTTGAAGATCTCCAAATAATCGAAAATTATGTAATTCTAGGATTGAAATCCGAAAAGCCAACATCATTGAACGCGCGAGCTAGTACAAAATCCCATGCTCACAGCTGCCCCTCGTGTGATCACTGCTGGTTTAAGTAGTCAGTATGATCACACGAAAAGAGCGAAGGGATTGAGAAAGTACCTAACCGGTGTGGTAGGTGACTTCTTCGTTCTCGATTGTTGATGACATGGGCCTTCCTTTTGGGCACCGTGTTCTAATGGGGTCGTCTATTTCTTTCTTCGAAATCCTTGGGTAGTTGATGCTTCTTGAGGGCGAGTCCGGTGTGGTAATCATGTGCCCCTTGCGGGTTGACATTTGGTTGTTTCGTTTACCGTCGAAATCATCAGGATATTGTGCTTGAATCCTTTTCAAAGGCTACCAAATTTGATTTTGATAAAATGAGAGTTTGTTTCCTTGACTGGTGCGGTTGGTGACTTCTTCGTTCTCGATTATTGATAACATGGGCCTTCCTTTCGGGCACTATGTTCTAATAGGGTCATTTGTTTCTTTCTTTGGAATCCCTGTGTAGCTGATGCTCCTTGTGGGTGGGTCCGGTGTGGTCATCATGTGCCCCTGGAGGGTTGACATCCGGTTGTTTCATTTACTATCGAAATCGTTGGGATATTGTGCTTGAATCCTTTTCGAAGGCTACCAAATTTGATTTTGATAAAATGAGAGTTTGTTTCCCTATGGTAAATTATAGAAAAAAAAATTAGAAGGTGAATACATTTTGTTCTAATTATTTGATTGAATTTATGCAAAGGAAAAATTTTTACCCCTTCAATAAAAAATTAAAGCATTATGAAACAAATAAATTTAATAGGTTAGAAAAAAAATATAAGGGATGGCCCGTGCATTGCTTTATTTTATTAGGAGGCTTTTGTTAGAGAATTAAATAAGTGGGGCCCGTTCATTTTTCTTATAAATACTCCCTCCTTCTTTTCTTTCCTCACTTTTCCTATCACACACTCTCTCTCTCTCTCTAGAAATTGTATTTCCTCATTCTCTCTAGCAAGATGTTGTCGAAAGTCGCTGGCAGATAGCTCTAATTTACTTCTAGCCTGTGTACTCAGCCTACCAATCAGTCGGGTATTTTTTCCATCGATATCGACGATGCTTATGGCCTGAGATTCAGTGACACCATGCTTGGATTTACTCCCACTACTCCCATAGAGGTGTCGGATCCCGACTTTGCAGCTCAGGCTCATCTTTCTCGGATCAAGGTGCTTATTAAAAACCCATCTTTATTATTTTCTTTCTACATTTATTAATTTTTATTTCGTTTAGGAAGTAGATTTTAGCTGAAACTTGATTCATGTCACGGAATTTAGAGTAGGAAAGTACAAAAAATCAGAAAAAAGTCAAAATTGGGTCTGCCAGAAAAAACCCCGGCGGATAAGAGTCTGACGAGACTCTAGCCTTGCCAGAGTCTAGCAAGATCCCCCGTCGGAGTTTTCTTTAATTTAATTTCACGTGTTTTCTTTAATTTCATTTATAGTCTCCTGTACTCCGACATACGGGCGGGTATTCTACAGTTCAGGCTTGGTAGCGGCATGTTTCATCTCGGTCGGACCATGTTTAGGCCATCAAAGCCACATGCTTCGGTGACCTAGCCCGGTCCTTACGACCGACGCTGCTTCCTTACATGACGTCCATTACGTTGGCACAGAGATGGTGTGATATCTCTCACACTTTCCATCTTCCCATCGGGGAAGTTACCGTTACCCCATCAATGTGGTAGCGATTACTGGTCTACCTTGGACCGGGATGGTGATCCGATTTGATGCTTTCTTGGAGAGGTTCTTCAAGGCCCCTGCTACCTACCGACTCGTCAAGGATTTGTTTGGGGTTGATCCAAGGGGTGAGGCATTGCGTTATAGCATGCTGGTTGAGTATTAGACTGGTAGACGTACCATTTCGATGGCAGAGATTCCACTGTACATTCAATCTTTTCTTATCACCCTACTGAGCGTAAACTTATTCCCGGTCTCGGACAGTAAGATCATCTACGAGTTGATCGAGCCCTTGATAGATTTGGATGGCGTTAGTGGCCTTAACTAGCCCCTGCCGATATTGGCCCAAACTTATTTTGCACTCGACTAGGTCATTAGGGCTCACTTGAGGACACTACAATATTGCCCCATGGTTCTTTAGGTACGGTTTGCTCATCAGTTATTTTTTATCAATTTTGATTTACGTCATCTAACTTTGTGTCTATCTTTGACTGTGCAAGCCTAGGCTTTCTTTAATGGTTTCCTCCCCACTCTACAGTTTGCGGATGCTCCTGATGACTCCCCATGTATTGCTCGGATCTGTTCTGCTTTTGAGGGAGAGATACTAGATCGCGAAGGTTACTACGGATATCTCTGTGATCTGACACTTGAGTAGGTTAGAGTCCTTCTTTTAGTAGATAAAATTACATTCATCCTTTACTTGAAGCTCACCGTGTTTTAACTTCGTTGTTTTTCAGGTAAACCACAACCCCTGGAGGGGGCTCCCTAGTTATCATATGGCGAAGGACATCCAAAAGGAGGTGGATCGGAATCGCTTCATTTTGGAGGGCTCCAAGACACGTGAGTGGTACTTGGGGGAGCGTATCCAGTTCTGGCAAACTAAGCCAATTTTTGAGAGGTGCATTCCCTCTATGCCTTCTACCGGATTGTTCTAGACACACTCAATGATCACCGACCAGGAGGAACAACATTTATTCTTTGAGGAGGAGGAATTATGGGCGTCGTGGTGATTACGATGCTTTTATTCAGGAGAAGCTCGTTCCACTTCATCCTCCTACTCATCCTGAGGAAGAGCGACCTCTTGCAAGGGTCAAGGAGCTGGCTATACCAGTGCGGGCGCTAGTGGTACTAGCATCAGTTATCAGGTATGAGGGTTGTGTTAGTTATTTCATTCTTATTAGTCTTGTTTCTGATTATTTGTCTGTCATTGCAGGAGGTTACCCGGAAGAGGGCTCGAGTTCCCGATTTGAATAACTCGGCTGGGGGTATGAGTTCCACTACATCGGGTATCATCGAGGGAAGACTGGTGGTTCCTTTTGACTCATCTTTCAGCTTGATGAGTTATACGGGGACAGCGAGGGAGGTGCCTGTCCCGCAAAGCCTCCACACATTGGCTTATGACCCTTCCGACACCACTCATGTGAATCTTTGATTAAACATCTTATCTCCAAACATAGTGTAATGGTTCTAGATGTTTGACGTCTGTTTATTTGCTTTGTAATTTACCCAAGAGGAGATGGATCGGGTGGCCCGGTATTCCCTTGTATTGAGGGATATAATGATATCGTAGGATGGGGTTGCCCGCGTACGCTTCTTTTCTTGACCTTTTTATGCTTGATTTTGGATGTAAGCATGAAATGTTACGTTATATATTATCATGATTTTTACATGTCTCAATTATTGCAGGCATTGTCAGCAAGAGGGGATGACTACGAGCAGCGCTATCGGGAGCTCAAGGGTCGCTTCCAGAAATTGGACATCAGCCACCAGGACCTGGGTTCTCACTATCAAGCTTTGGACGCTCGATATCAAAGTCTAAACACCCAGTACCAGGAGCTGTTGTGGCAGAACACCGAGGCTGATCAAGCTCAAGCGACGGAGCAGGCTGCTTTTGAGAGTTTTGCCCGTACCCTAGATTTTGACTTCATTGACTTGCTCGGTGAGTCAGGTACCGAGCCATTACCCACTCCTACATGGGACTTTAGCTTCTTCGGTGCCCCTCAAGCCCCTCTTGTATAGGGCTCGATAGCTGGCGCTTCCGGAAGTCTATGCCCTAAAGACTTGGAGATGGCTACCATGGTGCTTAGAGACCCGGTGGGTGGAGATGGCATATAGGCGATGCATAGGAGCATTTCTCTTTTTTTTCTTTTTTCATTTTGAACTGGATTCTTAGATAGATTTTTGTAGAACTTCGAAAACTTAACTTTTATGGAAAGTGAAGGGGACTTTGGCTGCTGCGTATCGGGTCCTTACTTGTTGCATTTCTGTTTTATGAAGCTGGATGCTTATTTGTGAATGTGTTATGTGTATGAATGAATGAATATGTTATGCTAATGTTCCTGGTTGACGTGTGTAGGTAACACCGATTTTGAGGGATTTCTTTTAGTTTTTGCTCGCCGATGTCGACACACAATGAGAGACTCAAGGTCTTTCTACGCACCATTTGGGGGCCCGATTGATGAAAGCTTGATGGGTGCCTCCAATACCTCGCTTCTACGCTCGTGAACACAGCCTTCGTTCGTACTGCCTTGAAGTTTTGGGTTCTGGCCACCCATGTCTTCCTCTTTGCCAACCTTGAGATTTGCCCTTTGGTCTAGGAATATCATACCATCTTGGGGCTTCCTTTTTCGAAGAATCCAACTCCTGTGAGGCTTTCCTTTGCATTTCCCTCCTTCCAATTTAGTGGAGAGGATAAGTTGCGAGGATTGTGGAACTTGGAATCCAATAAATGCTTTTTGTCTACCCTCCTGATGTTGGTGGTTTTCGATTCGAGGTTTGTTCTTAGCTGGTGCGAGACTACTCCCAGCACTCATCTTATATGGCCCTACTTCTTCTAGCGGAGTTCGTATGTGGGGTTGGAGCATTTGCCCCTTTTCGCTTGCTGTCTATTGTTGACCCACTATCTACAGGCCTTTCTCTTGCGGCTTTGGCTTTAGCAGAGAGCTTAGTTCACATGGATGTTGCTTCGGTGAACCTGGACCTAGTGGGTGACCACTTTACTTTGCTCGAGGTATACATTTTCACCATTTTTCTTTGTGAATTTCATCCACTCATTTAAATGTAATTTTCAACAATTGCCTCCACTACGATTGGATCCCATGGGGCTTCTTGATTAAGGAGTCTTGTTTATATGGTTTAAGAATTTCCTTGTTGAAGTCTCCATTTTTTTCTATTATTTTCAACTTTTGATTTTATCCTTGGCGATTCAAACTCAGATCCGCCTGCAATCACCATTAGCACTCCTTTGTCCAACTAGCTTTCTTATCCATCTTGGTTTCATCTCCGTCATCCGAATCTCTATTTTTTTTATTTCTTCGAGATTCCATTGACGAATTGGCTAAACTTTACCGCCTTGATCAGCTCATGTACAACATCTCCCAAAGTCCTACAATCATTTGTGTGGTGACCCTTTGATCTGTGATACTCATAATATTTTCTTGTATCTCTTCCCAATGTAGTTCACTCTAGGACCTTAGGGAACTTTATATTATTCTTCTCAGGTGTTTTCTTGACGGCTATCAATATTTGGCTAAGGGATGTTTAGGACATTATTTTTTGTTATAATATCAGCCACCACGTTTGTTGGAGCCACCTCGACTCTTCTTCCTTTTGGCATTATATCTTGGTTTATAATCTTTTCTTGAATATTTACTCTAGCTTTTTCTCTCCGATTGGAATTCATCTCATCTACCGGGATCAGGTCTTTAGCCATTCCCAGCATCTGCTACAAACTATTTGGATGTCTGTTTAATATAGTGTTCCTTAAATCTCTTTTTCTTATTCCTTTCAGCATTGCCTCTTTCGTCTTGCTAAAATATAAATCTCTAACTTCTAAACAAGCTTCATTGAACTGATTGTAGTATTTACGCAAACTTTCTTCAGGTCCTTGCATAATATCATGCAAACTTCTTGTAATTGATTCGGCTAGAACAGAGCCTAAGAAGTGCTTGCAAAATGGGTCACTTAATTTAACCCAACTGCCTATGGAATTGGGCGGTAGGGATGCAAACCATCTTGCAATACCTTCAAGAGTGGAGGAAAAGTATATGTATATATACGCCTCTATTGCTCCTACCATCTCCATCTAGTTTCTATAATCACTTGCGTGATAGTTTGGGTCATCTTTGCTTGTATATTTGTTGCAGGTAGGCAAGAAAACCAACTAAGACAATTATTAGTCTAATTTTCTTTTGAATGGCAAAAAATTTGTTTTGAATGTTGCTTCTTGGTATAGAACCACAAGTTTGGAAAAACTATCTTAGCTTTAATTTCAAACTATGGATTCATTACAACTTCTAACAACTTCTTTATTTTCCTTCATCTAGTCGACTGTTCAGGTGAAATGATTCCTATCATGTTTTGAATAGCAGTTAAGGTTGGCCCAGCATCTCCAAGCTGTATATTTCCTTACTTCTAGCGACCACTAGCCCTTCAAAAATCGATAATTGGGTGGATTGACCCATATGTGTACTACTATGCTACAGCCAGGTCGTTGTCTCTTGTTGGGTTGTTATGGTTGTAAAATAAATCAAAGGGTTCGAGAGAGATATGTTTGGAGTGATAGGTTTCATTGATCTTGATGATAAAATATTTATGGCATATATCCTACCGAGGCTCTCTTAAAGTCATCTATCAGATTTCGCACAAGTCCCACTTCTCGCCTAATAAACTACAATCTGTCTTTACTTAGATCTCCAAAAATTACAACTAACCCATAATAGTTGTCTAATACCGATTTCCTGTATAATTCTCTCTTAAGCATGCATGTTGTATTTCTACTGCATTGCTAGGAGGGGGTTGCTACCGTCTGAAAAGTACTCATGGAGCTGCTTGTCACTGTAGTAAATGACACTCCAGTGGACATCATGCCCATTGTGGGTGGGTCGAGGTTTTGCCTTGGTGGTTCTCCCCTCGCGAGATGTTTTAGTCTCACCGCTATTTCCAACTTGGGACATAGTTTACTAACTTTAGTATATTTCTAAAAGTTGGAATGTTCTTCGTTGGAACTGAAATTCCATCTTGAGCTAGTCCACACTCATCGTACCAATGAAAGATTAGTCAAATAAGATGTATCTTATACGAAGATCTTTGAATACAAAGAGGTCACAAGCACCGTCTATGATGGTCGGAGACTACCTGCAAAATAACACACATTGCTAGGGGAGACTAGCCGAGCAATCGGCATAGCCACTTCGATGTTAAAGCCAACGTCAGAATTAAGAGGTGGTAAATGTATTTTGAGTATTGAGAATAATGTTCCTTTGAGTGATGATCCAAGGGAGACTTTTATAAGCTTGAGTGTCTCCTAAGTCGATTAGGAGAGAGAGTTATATCCTAAATAGGACTCTTGCCTAAATATATAGTTATCTCTTAAATAGGATAAAATTTGATCTTGTACAAGGAGAATCCTAATTAGGATTGATTGCTTTTCTTGTGGAGAAAGTATAAGAAATATCATCTATGTTGGATTCTATTCCTTATTAAACGTAGACCTTCCAGGCGGCTTAACCGGCTCGATTAACCATCCGTCTAGTCTTATCTTCTTACTAAGATTGAGTTAGACTTAATCTTTCTTTATACATTGAGGCGGCTTGTCCACCTGGATATCAAAGCTATGATGGACACATGTCTAGTAATATTTTACTAAGTAATCAACGACACATGTTAGATTTTAATTGATTTAACTTTTCAAACCAGAAGTTGACGCGTGACGTTGAAAAAACAAATTGATATATTTTTACCAAGTTCATGAGATTACGAAACTTTAAAAGTTTAAATTATCATATGATAAAAGTTATCCGAATCTTAATGCATTTAACATTTATTAAAAAGAATCAAGAGCAAGAGGATAACTATCATATGGCTATGACATATGTATTAGTTCAAGAAAAGAGCACATGGCTGTGTGTATTATATTAAACTTAGACAAATGTAACTGAAATTGAGAGAGAATCAGCATCGATGCACAAAGAGAATCACATCAATTAATATATGCCCAAACATCTTTGTCAGAGCCGTGGGACTTGTATTACTACAACTTATGTAAACTAGCGGTTGCGGTGTATAAATAATTAAATACTATAAATCAAAACATGTTACAAAAATGGGCTCACTTTCCTTGATCTAAAAATGGTATCCATCTCATTCTGACATACTTACCAAGCACGACAACAAAGCAACGTTCATTTTTGCAGACCCCTTGCAAGTGGACTCACTTTTTTTATCTGTAATCTGTACTGTACAATGCTAAATGCCAATCTTAACTAAATTTTATGAGAATCTTCGTTTAAATAACACAGCATCGAGATCCTTGTACAAAGCAAAGAAATCCCATTTGTGTGGTTAAGAGTCGTTGGACAAACTACTATATTTGTATCGTAATTGTACTAATTTCAATACCAATGTATTTTTCATATAGAAAAGTACTTTATATGTTGTTATATTTTATGTTGGTATTTGTCATTTGACATTGTATTTTATCAGGGTTTTTTTTTCTCATTTTCTTGATTTACCCTTATACATGAAGAGATATATTGATTCTTAAAAATATATGTGATAATTAAGAAAAAAAGATATTTTTATTTTTATAACATAGAAGATAAATTTTTTAAAATTAAAAATATAATCACATTATACTTTATTATTTTACCTATTATTTTGGATCAACATTTTTTTATAATAATTTAATTGGATTCAATTCATTTTGTACATGAGATTTCCACCTTCAAAAATTATGGTTCCAAATACAGCAGCTATGAGTTGATATTTCATTAAAGCCATAGAAACTAAATCAATTAGCCGTTCCTAATTAAAAATTTTGACTAATGCAAAATGAAAGAAGAAAACAAGAAAACAACAAATTGATAGTACAAAAAGAGAAAGATAAATAGAAAGAGATGACACCAATAAATATCATGAACAAATTCAATTATTATTTCCACTTTTCACCGTCCACATTATTATGATGAATCACAGTTGAAAAACACAGTAATTCCATGATTACACCTGTCAATTACTTTTCAAACCAAAAACACCAAATGCATTAATTTCTTCTCAATTTGAGAACAAAAACATGACCGTATCTTTTAAATTCTATCATCCTGTTAAAAGTGAATCAATTGACAATTTCAATATTACATGTGTCAAAGTTTGGTTAGATTGATTTTTCAAATATGTAATATTTTTTATTTTTCTCTATTTAATCATAAGTTAACACGTGACATTAAAATGTAAATTGATACATTTTTATCAAGTTGAATAAATTGATTAAAACTTTTAAAATTTTAAATGACATCCAACTTTTATTACCAAGTTGAGGAGGTTGTTAATGTATTTGATCAATAAATAAGCATAAATGGTAGTACTAGTATTTAGTAGTACTTAATAATTAAGTAATTAAACTTAAACACAGTCAAATCATTCTTATTTGGCACTTTATTACCTTAAATTACAATTCCCAGCCAAAACTTACCAAAATGTAAAGAAATTCAGCACCAAGCACGCTGGTCTGCAATAACGCTCCCTGAGATCTATCCACGTGTCCGTTACTATCTTACTTGTCATTTCTGACGTGTCCACGCTCCCTCTATGGCCTTTAAAACCCCACCTGGCCCCTCCTCCATTTTCATAGTCATACTTTCTCTGAAATTCCTCTTCTCTCAATCTCTGATAATATTCTTCTTCAACAGCTATTTCGAATTCTTTTAGCGACGAAAATGGCGGATGCTTCCACAAGAAAGCTGATCGTTGAAGTCTGCAACGCCAAGAATCTTATGCCTAAAGATGGACAAGGCACTGCAAGTGCTTATGCTATTGTAGATTATGATGGCCAGCGCAGGAGGACCAAGACAAAGTTCAGAGATCTTAATCCGGAGTGGGATGAAAAGCTTGAATTTCTGGTTCATGATACTGAATCCATGGCGTTGGAGATCTTAGAGATCAATCTTTATAACGATAAGAAGACTGGCAAACGGAGTACATTTCTCGGCAAAGTTAAGATCGCTGGAACTGGATTTGTCCAGGCCGGATCAGAGACTCTGATTTACTATCCCTTGGAAAAGAGAAGTGTGTTTTCACAGATTAAAGGGGAGATCGGGCTGAAATTTTATTATATTGATGAAAATCCACCTGCGCCGCCTGCTGAACAGAAACCAGAAGCAACTCCGCCTGCTGCAGCGGAGGAGAAGCCACCCAAAGGCGAGGCGAAACCGGCAGAGGAAGACAAAAATGAAGAAAAGGCTGAAGAGAAGAAAGACGAGCAGCCTAAAACAGAGCCCACTGCCGAAGCTAAGAAGGAAGAAGAGAAACAAAATCCGGCGAAGGAGGTAACTGAATCAAAGAAATCCGAGGAATCACCTTCTCCAGCGCCACCAGAAGCAGCGGAGGTGGAAAATCCGCCGCTGGCTCACAGTGAAAATAGTTCAACGGATAAGCCAGCAGACGCCGGAAAAAGCTCCAATCTCACAGTCAGCGACCTCGAATTGAAATCACTAGCTAGTGATCGGAGCCGCAGCGCATACGATTTAGTCGATAAGATGCCGTTTCTGTACGTCCGCGTAGTAAAAGCCAAAAGAACAAACTCTGAATCAAATCCCCCATTGTATGCAAAGCTTGTGATCGGAACACACAGTATCAAGACGAAATTGCAGAGTGACAAAGACTGGGATGAGGTTTTTGCTTTTGACAAGGAAGCATTGAATTCGGGTTCTTTGGAGGTTTCTGTTTGGTGCGAGGAGATTAAAGAGAACGAAGAGAAAACTGAGAGTTGTCTCGGTACAGTGTCGTTTGATTTGCAGGAGGTACCAAAGAGAGTTCCACCTGATAGTCCTTTGGCTCCTCAATGGTACAGTTTGGAATCAGAGAAGTCGCCGGGAAATGACGTCATGCTTGCTGTTTGGCTTGGTACGCAGGCGGATGAGGCGTTTCAGGAGGCTTGGCAGTCGGACTCCGGGGGGCTAATACGGGAAACCCGAGCCAAGGTATATCTGTCTCCGAAGCTTTGGTATTTGAGATTAACGGTTATCCAAACCCAGGATTTGCAGCTAGCTTCGGTTGCCGAACCTAAGGGTAGGAGTCATGAGCTGTATGTTAAGGCACAACTAGGCCCACAAATATTCAAAACGGGCAGGACTCCCATCGGTTCGTCGGCATCCAGCTCGGCTAATCCCACATGGAATGAGGATTTGGTTTTCGTGGCAGCTGAGCCGTTTGAGCCGTTCTTGGTGGTGGTTGTAGAAGACGTAACAACCGGCCAGCAAGTGGGCCAAACCAAAATACAAATGTCAAGCATTGAACGGCGGACAGATGATCGTACAGAGGCCAAGTCACGGTGGTTCAATTTGGTCGGCGACGAAAGCAGGCCGTACACAGGCCGAATACACGTGAGAGTATGTTTGGAAGGTGGCTATCACGTGCTAGACGAGGCTGCCCATGTAACCAGTGACGTCAGAGCTGCAGCTAAGCAATTAGCCAAGGCTCCAATTGGGCTATTAGAGGTTGGCATCAGAGGGGCCACAAATCTGCTGCCAGTGAAAACCAAGGATGGGACCCGCGGCACAACCGATGCTTACGTGGTAGCTAAATACGGGCCTAAGTGGGTTCGAACTCGTACCATCCTCGACAGTTTCAATCCACGGTGGAACGAGCAATACACGTGGGATGTGTACGACCCATGCACCGTGCTAACTATCGGGGTGTTCGACAATGGACGGTACAACCAAGGAAAAGATATCAGGGTCGGAAAGGTTCGGATACGATTATCAACGCTCGATACGAACCGCGTGTATCTAAACTCGTATTCACTCACCGTGTTGTTACCGAGTGGAGCCAAGAAAATGGGAGAAATCGAGATAGCGGTTAGATTTTCATGTTCGTCGTGGCTCAATCTGATCCAAGCGTACACCACCCCGATGCTTCCCAGAATGCATTACGTGCGTCCACTGAGTCCAGCTCAGCAAGATATACTTCGCCACACGGCAATGCGAATCGTGACCGCTCGGCTGGCTCGCTCAGAACCAGCATTGGGTCAAGAAGTAGTCCAGTTTATGATAGACAGTGACACACATATGTGGAGCATGAGGAGAAGCAAAGCCAATTGGTTTAGAGTTGTGGGTTGCCTCACACGGGCTGCCGCTTTGGCACGTTGGATGGACGGGATTCGTACGTGGGCCCACCCGCCAACAAACGTTTTGGTTCATGTGTTGCTTGTGGCAATCGTATTGTGTCCGCACTTGTTACTTCCCACAGTATGCATGTACGCCTTCTTGATCTTAGCATTGAGATTTCGGTATCGGCGGAGGAACCTGCAAAACATGGATCTGAGACTCTCTTACGTGGATGCTGTGGGGCCGGATGAGCTCGATGAGGAGTTCGATGGATTTCCAACAACACGATCTGCTGAGGTGGTTCGAATCAGATATGATAGGCTGCGTGCTTTGTCTGGTCGGGCACAGACATTGTTAGGTGATGTGGCAGCCCAAGGGGAGCGTTTGGAAGCACTGTTTAATTGGAGAGATCCAAGAGCAACTGGGATTTTTGTGGTAGTTTGCTTATTAGCTTCATTGGTGTTCTATGTTGTCCCATTCAAGGTGTTTGTGCTTGTGTTGGGGTTTTATTATTTCCGCCATCCAAGGTTCCGCGACGACATGCCGTCTGTTCCAATGAACTTTTTTCGGCGACTACCATCGCTGTCGGAACAGATTCTGTAGCCATCAGTAGTCTGATGCCTACAGTTGAGGAACTTTTTGTTATTTTATTGAAATATGTGGTTTTTGTATGATAAAATTTGATTAATTATATGACTTTTGGTTATTGTTTATTTGATTATTCAGTATCAAGTTGGGCGTCGCCGAAAGTTGGGGAGATTCCCAAAAGTAAATGTTGGTAGGAAGTGGGAGAAGTAACCGTTGTTTGGGCGTTAATTTAAATTATAAAGGCAAGTGACCGTTACACAATTGGACCTATTAGTAGTAGAATGAACCATTCAATACCATTATACATTTATTACATTATTTGAAAATGAACAAGCTATACCAACATACTTTATATAGCCTTTTAGCTATACCGACTAGTGTTTTAAAAGGTAGCAGGGTCAATCGAACGGTTAGAGTTTTCGGAAGTTTAGTCGTGGATTAATCGGGATCTAGGTGGGGATTAGGCGGATTAGTAATTTCAAATATTTTAATATTTATTAATGAATTTAGATAACTAACATCTAAATTTTTATATAATAAAGTTAAAAATTCATGTAGGACATTTTTGAAGGTTTTGGTGATACTTTTCTAGTCTTTGGCGACATGTTTCTAGTTTTTTATGACAGTTTTCTAAGTTTTGACAACATTTTCCACCTTGACCGTTCGATTATATAAAATCGTAATGGTGCTCCAAAAACCCCGCCTACGCCTATTTTAAAATAGAGATACCAACATATCATGCCTTATTTTACGAGGGCATTAAAATACTATATAGCCTTTTACCTTACTATATATTCGTTTTATCTATTAAATCAAAAAACGATTGCTTTGGTTGATTTCTCTTTTATTTTACCTTATATTGAAGAGAATCAAAATTTTCTTAAGAAAGTATTGGTGGTTTTTGTTGGATAATAATAGTAAGAGAGAGAATTTTTTAATTTGCACTAAAAACAGACACTATTAACCTTTTTTTATTTGTATGAGAATCCATGTTGTCTATCTCTCAGAAAGTAAGTTAAAATTCAATACGATTTTTCAACTGTTCCATCGATTCATGTTGCAATGAGAAATTTGATATTATTGAATAAAATTGTTGTTATTGTATAAAGTTATATATAAATGCTAATGCTTACAAATTGGTTGAATATTAGCATACCCACGTACACATCCTTCAGATCTCTTTCAGTTAGAAATGGTAAATTTTAATTGACTAATGTAGTTAAGAGTGAGTTTACGATTTTTAAAAGTTTCAGGTTCGAGTCACATTCGGGATGGGGTCGAGATTTTCTTGTCTATCCAATGTAAAAACATTTGCGTGAAAAAGTGTTAATGCTTGGAATTTTATGTTTATCACGTTGAAGAAAACAATATTTATTCAGACAGACTAGAATGTTACATGAAAAGGTAACTAACTAGTACAAGTAAATCAACAATCGACCGTCTTTTCAAACTAATTGTATTCCAATTTGATTATTAAGGACTCAATAGTTTCCAGTAATACCAACCAACCTCATATAGCTTAACAGGAACTCTTCCAATCCTAAAACAATTAATCAAATATCATAAATGAATAATATCACAATCCCCTATATAATTGTTACAAGTTCGAGAACAAAAAAGAACCCAATTCATCTACATTGGCGTTTACTAAAATTATTCCCCAAAACAGTTTTGGACAGCAAACTCTTGAGCCTTCTGGAGCCGAAACCAGGTTTCAAAACCCCGTAATTCTGATCCCGTAACCCCGAACACAACTTGGGGCTCTTCCCGCTCCCCACACACCAACCACCGTAACTGAATCCGCCGTTATACCTTCTAAGAAGCTCGCGATCGATCTTGTCAAGAGCCGAATCATTCTTCTTGAACTTGCGGGCAAAGGGGCGGTTGCTCTGGATCATTTTTCGGTAATCTTTGACCCCGAGATACCGGGGATGCTGCTTAGGGGGGTTGTCCCAAGAAATATAATGAAGGTCGTTGTTAGCCGTTGTGTTTTTGAAGTCCTGGGAGTTGCAAATAAGGGTTTGAAAGTAGCCTTCAGGGGAGGATACGAAGTTGGTGTAGTAGAGCAGAAGTGTTCTTGGTAAGTTGTCCCATCCCATGATTGTGTATTCTGCAAATGATCTTGACAATATTGTCCATGCTGAGCCTGTTTCAGGACAATTACTTAAATTAAGGCTCTATTGTAATTCGCAATGTCAACATTTAAGGAAACATTTAGACATGTTCATCAGGCGGGTCGGGTTTTATCGAGCTTACTTTAGAACTTCATATTTAGATTGAGTTTGGGCCGGCCTTACGAGGTGAATCTACCATAAATTAGTTTTCTTTTTAAATCCTTAGGTAGATTAATAGATAAAAAGCAACAATTTTTATACAAATAATGTAATGTATGTATAACGGTATTGAATGGTTCATTCTACCTATTACTTTAGGTATAATTACATTTTTTTACTGAAACTCTTATTATATAATATGATATATAATAGAAGTTTAAAAGTTCAAATAAGTTAAAAGGGATGTTTCTCGTTCCTTAAATTCTCCTTAAAAGGAATTTCAAACATATAATAATTATTGTGTAGTGTTTCTTATGATTTATTTTAAATTTTAAATTAAAATAAAGTAAAATCTACTTATAACTTTTAGCAGATTTTAACATATTTTCAAAAAATAAATTAAAAAGTAAAAGGAATAAAAAACAATAAAAATATAAATGTGAAAAAAGAATAATTATATAATATATAATAAATAAATTATTACTAGCAGGCTGACTCATGTAATTAAATAAAAATTAATTCCACCACATAATTGACAGTCATGGGAAGGCTCAGACTGAAACGATTTTCCAAAGAGGACAATTATTAATGTTTTAATTTAAAGCCCTGAAACTTATGCAAATATTTTGGGGCGAGCAGACTATCACGTGCACTGCATCTTCTATCACTAATTTAAATGTAATTAACCCATGTAATTTCTGTAAGGAAAGGAGTATATAAATCCATTAATTATAAACTATTTCTGCAACTAGCAAATATTTAATCAGTAAAAACATACTCACCGTGATCAATGAACCCCCAAAACATTGTGTTTGAATCTTATACTTCTAAATTAAGATAACATAGTACCCGTTAATCAGTAAATCAAAAAGTTTTCAGAGACTCGATTTTGAGCTCCGAACTCCTTTAATCATAATACAATATGAAACATCTTCCGTACAAATATTGAAGCACGTGTTTTTCACAAACATCAATGGGTTTGGCATGTGCAAAGTTTCTGGATCATGTATCTTAAAGAGATAGTTGTCTATCTTTGGCCCCTCCAAAAATTATTTAATATTTTGCGATCTAATCTCTAAAATATAAAAAAAGAGGTGTTTCTATGCAAACTTTTGAGGTTTGGAGGGGTTGTTGGGTTATTTTCAAGCAATGGTGGACCCATAATGTTTGGTGAGTTGATAAGCCTATTATAATTGTAATTCCTAATTCAGACAACGACACATAATCTTTTTATTTGTGGGCAAAATATAGCATCCCATAATTATAAATAGCATTCAAGCACCTCAAAACTTTACAATATTGCACATTATTATGTACCTAAAATTTATCTTGATCTCAACCAAAATCATTGAGGATTTCCACGATAATTTTCATCAATTGTAAGGCTCGTATATAGTGCTATAAATTATAAGGACTGAACAATTGGATTATAAATTATCAAAACACTAAATATGTGATATTATAATTGATCAAGGGTACAATTTGTGTACTAAAAAATTAAGAACTCAACTTGGAAAAATTTGAGAACCTCAATGCAAATTTTGCGATTTGTAAAAATTGTAGGGTTTATTTTGAAATAGATGAAGGACCATAAAATTGATTTGGTTGGTAGAGAGGGAAACCTCTTGTCATCATGATTCCAAATTATGACAACGTCACACAAATAAAAAAATCACCCAGATGTCACTCGAATCTATTATTTCTAAAAATCGTAAATTTAGTTAGGTCTTGTTCTCTGCAACTACAATTCAGTTAAGTTCAGTTCAGTTAAGTTCAGCTATGTGTAGTTATAAATTTACACTAAAATAAATTCGGTTAAGTTCAGTTAAATTCAGTTCAACTTTAGAGAACAGAGCCTTAGTCTTAACCACTAGGATAAGACATTAGTCACACACATATTTTAAGTTGGAGCTAACAAACAAAAAAAAAATTAAATACTTAATTTGATCTAATGACTAAATTAGATTACCAAATACATGCATGGGTATGCAACGAGCAAATAGAACTTGCTATAAACGTAGTTTCTTATGACAGTTCTAGAACAGAAAATTGAAAGTTAGTTACCATTTTAAGAGATACGCAAATAGATTTCTAACAAACCATTTAGCTGCTAAAACTTACGTTTTGGATTATGTACTTGTCTACTTCTTTTATAGAAACTTTTTCAACAACTTTTATTTATAATTTTTTGCATCAAATATTAATATATCCATACACTGTAATTTGGATTTACTTAATTCATATACTATAACGAAGAAATAATAAATTTGTAGGTAAGCAGAAACACTATATCTAGGCCACCCTTTGGTTTATCCCTAAAAATGAGACGTTTCCTCTATAATTTTTTAGATAGTTACAATTTGTTGATGTTTGCATTAATAGGCCTAAGGTCTTACAAACCATAATTTGAAGCAACCAGATTAAAGACGAAAAAATGAAGGGAACAAGTGCATATAATTTTAAATACAGGGACCAATCTGAAAATTCTCCAAAAAATTCAGAGATTTCCCATGTTAGCCGGTGATATTTATATATCCGTTATAGTTTATATTAATTGAGCATAAAATAATAACTAAATGTTAGTGGTAATTAATGGAGCATACCTGTATAGAGCTTGAAAGCAGTTGGGAGACTTCTCTGTTTGATAACCCACCAAAGCTCCGATTTGTTTACACTGTAAAACCCCGGATCTATTATTATTGGCTTTGCCCTTTTATTCCTGAACGTTCATTTTTCAATTCAATCATTAATATGCCATTTTTCAATTGCACAAAAAACAAAAGAAATGGTAAATATGACGCCTACTGTTTCCATCCCAGGTGACTGCTATGCTGTATGAAATTCAGATCTCTCGGCAACCCAGAAAACGCATCAATTAGATCTGTCAAAACGAAAAAACATCAAATTTCTCATTAAACACACTAAAATCACATATTCATTGAACATAATCAATAAACCATTATATTTCATTGTTTAAAGTAAGTCACTCACCATACCATCTTGAGTTAGCAAGGGATAATCAGAGGCGCTAAGATTGATAAACCAATCCCAATCACTGCAACTCCTCAACAAAATCGCCATAGCTTGGAGAGTTGTAGCAACCATAGTCGGCCCTCTATAAGTCACAATATTCGATTTCCCAATCACCCAAACATTCCCCACCATTCCAAAAACTGCTTCATTTGATATGAATTCTTTGATTGTTTGATGCTCCGAATGAGGCGCAGCAGCATCCAAATGGATCAGGTAGTAATTGGCCGGATGGTAAAGGGCTTTAATTAATCTGATTATCCTCTTAGAATCGCCTTTAGATGCAGAGATTAAGTAGGCGAAGGAAACTGGGAAAGGCTTTTGGGATTTCAAAAGGGGGAAGTTGATTAGAGGGGCTGAAACGGGTGTGGTTAGTTTGTGGGGAACGTAGAAGAAAAGGGAAAAGAGGATAGAAGCAGCCGTGAGTAAAATGGCGAATAGCTTGATACCCATTTCATGGAGGGACGGGGAGAAATGGTACGAGGGACTATACTGAAAAGGGATAGAAGTTTGTGGGGAGAAAGGAGAAGTTATAGTTTCGTACCTTGCTTTGAAGGGAAGCAGTGTTTTACAGTTGGATTTGCCTTTTCTTTGGTTGAAATGGAGACTTCAATAGTGGATTCGTAATTGGATTGGGCTTATCTGGAATTGGGTTACAGCTAGAGGGGAGTTTTGACATTATTTTCCAAATCCAGTCTAAATTCACTCATTTATTTATAATTCTAAAATGAACCAAAGCAAAATCAAAATCATCTTGTTATAACCAACGACTTGATATCGTCAACTAAAGTCTCGGGTGAATGCATAAAATCCCCATCAAGAGATCCACCGATCACAACCCGTACGTGATTCTGGTCGGATCCAGATGTAATCGGTGAAGAGTTTTGGTGAACTGGGTTACCAATACGAACATTATCTTACTTCTTCTGTCTTATTTCTCATGATATTCTATAGTTTTGTTATCATTTTTTATAACTAGAAGTATTTATGTTAAAGTGGTACATCTAAGTGTTTATGAAGGTTCTATGGTAACTTTTTAAAATAAAATATTCATTATTTTACCTCTTAACATCGTTAGATCAATGATGTGAATATTGATTTAATAGTGTTAAGAGGTAAAATATCCAATGTTGATAAGAAGCAAAGTAAGGTATACTCTGTTAAAAACAAAACCACCTACACCAAATGTTTATATTATATTGATTTAATCGTGATATAGTTTTCATATAATGTATGTCAAATTAATCTAATTTTCTTAAAATGATAGTATAGTTTGCTCGAATGAAAATGATAAAATTAAGTTAATTTATCTACGGTGTAGATACTAACTACTTATAGTTACGTATTGTAAAGTAATTAAAATGATATTATTAAGTTAGTTTTCTTTCACTTACATGTTATTTCAATTTATTTACAATTTAAATACTTTTTTCGGTCATGTTCTATAATTAAAATGTTCTTTTGATGTTAGGTCTCTTGAGATTAACTATTTGGTATCTTATGTATTCATTATTTTACCTATTTGATACCTAACGTATTTTATATATGCATATTTAGTGTATAACCAATTTAATTTTTATACAGTGAGCGTCATCTAACAACAAAAAAAAACGTGAAATGCATATTATATTTCGTTGCCTATGCATATAATTATTGACCTTCGGTCATCCGTTAAGTTGTCATTCTAAAATTTGATACATCAAACACGATATAAGCAAAAATTGAATACATCATGCACAAAATTGGTAACTCTAATATGACAAACACCATGGAACATAATCTAAAAATGAATTTGTCTTTGAATTACATACTAAATATACTTTACTTATAGGTGACTTATAATTATGTTAAAATGATATAATTAAATGTTATTATATCTTTATAGTTTACTCGTAGTTATGTTAAAATGATATAATTTATATAGTTTACATGATTATGTTTAAATGATATAATTAAGATTTATATTCTAATTATAATTACTTATAATTTTGTTAAAATGGTACAATTAAGTTAATTTATCTATTGTTTGTAATATGTATAATTTAACTACGACGCTGCTTTTGTAGAGAAAAAACGATGAACCAAATATTCTAGTCGACATCTTAAAAATGTAGATTATAAAGATATTAATGAAAAACGTGAACAAATGCAAAGGAAAAAAGAACAAGAGTTATGTGACAAGATGTATATTTTAATTAGTTCAGCTTATCCCTGCTTATACTTTATTTATATTGTACTTATACTTTTATACTTAATCTATACTACAGCTATACTTAAGCTAGTTACCGTTAGAATAGAAAAGGACATAATAGTCTTTATACTTTATCTATTATAAAAGGAAATGTAAAAGACTCTGTAATTATTCATTCAAAGTAATACGATTCAAGTTCTCTTTTGTTCTTCATTCTTTTCTTTTCTTTTATCAATCTTAGTTCTTGAGTTTATACTCCGATTATGTTTAATCGATTTCTTGTGATTGTATTAGAGCATAGATCTCTGTTCTAGTAAAGCTTCTGCATCTTTTTTTCAATTTAGTTTTATTCGCGATTTCAGTTTCCCAGAATGGCAAGAAATCAGTCGCGTATTGATGAAAACAGTCCATACTACTTGCATCCTGGTGAGAATCCATCTCTTGTTTTAGTTACACCGCTTCTTGATAAAGGTAATTACCATAACTGGGCCAGATCTATGAAAATGGCGCTTTTGTCTAAAAATAAAGTAGAATTTATAGATGGAACGATTGAAAAGCCTAGCACAGATAATCATTTGTTTAGCATATGGAGGAGATGTAACAATATGGTCCTTTCTTGGCTGATAAAGTCTTTGTCATCATCAATAGCGCAAACTAATCTTAATTTCTAGTTAGCTAATTCTTTATGGAATAGTCTTAAGGAGCGATTTTCTCAATCGGATATCTATAGGCTAGCTGGTTTACAGGGGGAGATTTCATAATCTCGCAAGGTTCCAGGTCTATAATAGAATATTTTGCATCTTTACAAAAATTTTGGGATGAATATA
>CATIWQ010277514.1:0-17174 GCA_949673415.1 Euphorbia schlechtendalii | reverse complement strand
CATCTCCTCCTTGGAACGGTACATACCTCTAACTCTTCAGGCAAATGGCTTCCAAGTGATCATCGTCGACACAATGCAGGATCAACGATTCATTCAAACTTTCCTCAAATCAGATTCAAGCTATGAACTTAAACCTGATTCTATGAACCCATGGTCATCGCTTTGAGGGAGTCGTCCATGGAATCCCTAACAAGACAAGTCATAGGGGCAACCATGGAGTAGCACAAGAGAAGGCTCTTCGATGAACGAAGGCTACGACACCTACAATAGACAAAAATACATCATATGATAAATATTGTTCATGCATAAAAACATGCATACATTACATTCGCATCATGACATTTACAGGCAAAAACGATGTCGAATTGGGGCAGCACCGTCCTAGTAAACAAGAACTTCCACCTCCACATGAGGAAACTACAATCAAGACGATGGCCCACTCAAGCCTAAAGTCAATGTTGCAACATCACAAAAGCCTCCTAAAACAACGGAGCAATTTCCGGGACACCCTTGAATTTCCTATCAAACTCATTTATTCATCATGTTTTAATTTTTTGATTGAAGGGGTAAAAATTTTTTTTCTTCGCATAAACTCAATCAAATAATTAAAACCTTCATCATAACATGTATTAAAATTATACTTTTCTCCGACTTGTCACAGGAAACAAATCAGAGATGCCTTTGAATAGATTCAGGCACCTATCTATAATCATCACAAGGGGCACACAATGACTAATGAAACAGTCTCAACCGAAGAATGGAACGGTTGCCGACCACCAAAGGGATATCACAGAAAGAAACAGTCGACCCACCCACAAAGCACCAAGGGATTCCGAAAGGAAACGGACAACCCTATGAAGACACAGTGCAAGAAAGGAAGGCCCATGTCATCAATAATCAGGGATAAAGAAATCACCAATCACACCGATCAGGTATTCTCTCCATCCCTGCGCTCATTTCGTGTGATCATACTGCTCATACAACCAGCGATGATCACACGAGGGGCAGCTATGAGCATGGGATTTTGTTCTAGCTCGCGTGTTCAATGATGATGGCTTTTCAGGATATTTATCCTCGAATCACACAATTTTTGACCGTTCGACGATCTTCAAATGAGAGCTCTCCTCGTTAAAAATAATGTTTGGGTCCCTAAATAAATATTTAAAGGCTTATATTATTTTTTAGGGTCCAAAATAATTTAATTGGGTCATTTGGAAATATAGGTATATATAACATGTATATATATAAATAAATATATAAATATAAATATATATATATATATATATAATATATAATATTTTAAATATTTTAAATTAAATTAATTTAAAAAAAAATAAAAAGAAGTGGCCCAAAGAATTCTCCTCGCTGAGGAATTCAACGAGGGGGGAGCTCACCAAACTCTTTGGCGAGCCCGGTTTAACCCCGTTTCGAATTTCTATAAATTCAGGACATTTTTGGACTGAAGGGGGCTCGAATTTTAGACAAAAAAATTAGATTTTCAGAGAAAAAAAACAACGAGAAAAACACCAAAAATATTTTCTTTCAAATTCTCTTGAATTATTTGGATCCTAAATCTTGATTATTTTCAAATCATTCTTCTTTCTACATTTCTTAAAAATCCTCAGATATTCTCGGGTCTAAAACAAATTTAGAATCCGAGTCTGATTATCTTTCGGATAAATATTTTCTTCAAAGATATTCGGATCCAAAAAACGTTTGGATTCCAAATTTTAATTATTTTCAAATCCTTTTTTCATCTACCTTTTCTTTAAATATCCTCAGATATTATCGGGTCTAAAACAAATTTAGAACCCGAGTTTGATTATCTTTTTGGATAAATAAACACTTATTTTTCCACATTAAACTACAATTAAACCAAAACAAATGAGGAACGCTCCCGGCGATCAAACAGATACGTCGAAGTGGATTCACGCCAAAAGAGTAAAGCCTCTGAGTTCCCGAGCTACTTATTTCGCACTTCTTGTTTTTTCTTAATTTCTTCTATTTAGACCTAGGAATTATTTTTATTCCTTATTATTGTGAATGTTGTAATTCTCTTCTTCATCTTTTATTTCTTTTTAATTTTTTTGTTAGAATACCCCAATGAAGGGAATTAAAATTATTCCCGGATAACAGACCTCAAATTATACTATGCGATCATTTTCACTAATAAAATTGATCAACACACGTGTAAATAAAAATAAACTATTTTTATTTAAAATAACAACTTTAATCATCGATGTTTTAATTAGGCCACACGAGCCTCTTTAAAATCAAATCAAACACATGTGATATCCCCTGTGCTTACCTTTGTGGATGCAGGTTAGATGTATGTTTAGGATTTTATTTTTCCTTCAGGTATTGCACATATTTTTGAGGAAATGTAATTAATAGGTTAGCGGGCGGTTGCATCCCCCGATTTTTGGAAGCCTAGTAATTTTTATTTTCCGCATTCACTTTCCCCATTTGTTTACTACCTTATGAATGGTTTATTATTCCGTTTTGTGGATGGTTTATTATTTTGAAATACGTGAATCATGCATATAAAGTCTAAAAACGACCTAAGTGCGAATATGCATAACTAAGAAAATACGGTTTTCTGTAGATGTAATATAATGTGATCACATAAGAAATAAGCAACTTATCCCTGACCCGAATCTCTATGTCTAAGTGGGTCGCCCCCCGGATGTTAAGCCTCACATGACTCTAATTCCTGGAAAGAGCTAATCCAGGTGGTGACTCCACACTGAGAGACAGCGGTTTCAGGTTCGAAACCGATCTAAAAATTGTTTCGCCTTCTCTTTCAACATTTTTCCCGGGTCCTGGACCCGATGGTGCTTTTCTTTTTAAACACCCTGATGGACTGCGCCTCTCATCTACGCGCGCTTTCGGCCCGCCGCTCCATGTCTCCCACTCACAGCGAGTAAACGCAATTATAAAAAGTATCTTTCTTTCTAACTACCTCTCAAACACAGTTTAGGTACCCTTCCTAAACTATCACTCAGATTTCTTAAAGAAATTTTGAACTGAGGATTTCAACTTATAAAATTCATTGAATCCTTTGCAATGTTAAATCTTAAAGTGCTATCTCTCTATTACAAACATATTGCAATGTTTTCGTTTGCTTGATTGCTTGATTTTGAATTTCTAAAGCTAGGAATATTTTAATAGAGTTTCAACTCTTAAAGAAATTTGAGGTGTATCACCAAGTTTAAACATCTACTTCAGTCTTCTATTTATAGTTTAAGGTCTTGGAAGTAGCTGTTGCAAACTTCTCATCCTGATAGTTTTTTCAATTTCTCTTCTCTTTAAATCTTGCGAATTTTCGCGAACATCCCGTGTTTGCAGGCCCACTCACAACGGGAAAAATTCCCTTGCTACGCCCCGTGAAATTTTTCTCAAAACTCCTTGTGAGCACGAGATTTTGTACCAGCTCATGCATTTGATGTTGACGATTTTTCGAGATTTTTATCCTTCAATAACACAGTTTTTGTTTATCCGGAGAGCTTCGAATGGGAGTATTCCTCGTCGCCAATTTATTTTAAGGACTTAAATTTTTTTTAAGACTTTAAAAATTAGATTTTAGTGAAAATTAATTTATTGAAAATATTGTTAATAAAAATAAAAATGGAAAAAAAATATGGGGGTATTGGGAAACCGATCTCGCCAGAGTTTTGGCGAGGGACCCCCCTCGTCGGATTTTTTTGAAAAATCCTGATTTTTTCCTATAAATATCAGGAAATTTTCAGTATTCTGGGACCCCGAAAATTTCAGAAAAAAATTGATTTTCTCAAGAGAACAACCCGGGAAATTTTACAAAAAATAATTTCTTCTTAATCATTAGAATATATTTGGATCCAAAGTACGTTTGGATTCTGAATCTTACGATTAAGGAACCAATTTCCTTTCATCTTCCTTTCTTCAAAAATCCTCAGATATTCTCGAACCTAAAACAAATTTAAAGTCCAAGTCTGATTATTTTTAGGATAAATAAACACTTATTGATTATTTTTAGGATAAATAAACACTTATTTTCCACACAAAACCACAACTAAAAATATGAACGAGGAATGCTCCCGAGGATCAAACGGAAAGGCTGAAGTGGATTCGCACTGAAAAGGTAAGCTTGTGAGTTCTTAGAATTACCTTATCTCGTACTCTTTTTCATGTTTTATTTTATTCCGTATGTTGACCTAGTAATAATTTCGCTTTTTATTATTTTGTAAACATTAATGTAATATTTTCATTCCTTCTTTTTTTGTTTCTTCTAATTATTGAAGATACATGTTAGAATACCCTCACAAGGGAATTCTATCTATTCCCGGATAACATACCTCATTTCTTGCCATGCGATCATTTTCACTAATTAAAATTTGCCAACATATTTGTAAATAAAATGAATTGTTTTATTTCTAAATAAAAATTTTCAATCGTGGATATTTTAATTAGGCCACACGGGCCTTGCCAAAATCAAATAATGCATATGTGTAAATATTCATATTGTGTTATATACCTTGTGCAAACCTTTGTGGATGCATGTTAGATGTATGCCTAGGTTTTATTTTCCTTCGGGTATTGCAAATATTTTTACGAAAATTTAATTAATAGATTAGGTGGGCAGTTGCATCCCCTGAGGTTTTATAATTTGTTAATTTATCTTTCCGCATTTATTTACTACTTTATGTATGGATTTACTGCATTCCGCATGCACGTTAAATCATAAATTATAAACTTGAAAACGATATAAGTGCAAATATGCACAATTAAGAAATACGTTTTCTGTAGATGTAATATAATGTGATCCAATAATAAATAAGCAACTTATCCTGAACCCGAATCTCTGAGTCTTAGTGGGCCGTCCCCCGGAGGTTAACCATCACAGGACTTTAATTCCTGAAAGAGCTAATCCAGGTGACGACTCTACACTAAGAGACGGTAGATTCAGGTTTGACCTATCGAAAATGTTTCCTACTTTCTCAATCAAACTTTCTAGGTCCATAACCCGGTACATTTTCATTTTCAACAAAAACACCCTGGTAAACCGCGCCTTTTAACAACACTCTCCGTGTCATCCGCTCACAGTGGCAATTCCGCTTAGGATTTTTCTTAAACTCTTTTTCTCAAAGGTTGTTGATTTTTGGATAAGTGCCGAAAATTATTGATCACATTATTCCGTATTTTCTTAATTATGACATTCATAATTTCGCATTGCAATAGAGGGGATTAGCCCATAAGTCGAAGGTACCCTATTAACTCAAAGCTTTCTCTTGTAATAATCTGCCTCCCTGAGAAAAGATAGTACTTGAGCCGGTGGAGCACCTATTGCCATATCGCATGTACCTCCCTCGTTAAAACCCATTTGTGGAGAGGCTTTGAGTGTATTTTAGTGCAAAAAGAACATTCTACATCGACAACCCATTTACAAACCTCATTTAAATAAACCATAGGCATTTTCCCTAGAGTGTTACCCAACAAATGATCATGCATTATATTTCCCTGCAGGTACACTCCTTGATATCCCCGTGGTACTATGATGAACCGAACTTAGGATAGAGACTAGCTAAAAACCCTACGCGCGGGAGTTGTATGGTTAGAAGATTGGACATTACATGCTATGTGCTACGTGTTTACTATTTTTAATTTATCACCGTACAAATATCATGCTAACCACATATCTTAGTGCAGACTTATGAACGCACACACCCATAATGTTAGCATAGCATTTTCTCATCATCATGATACCAAATCGGTGTCACATACACTTAAGATTAGATGATAGTCGAGATCGTGTCACCCTAGGATAACATGAACCAATTAGAATCATGAAGCATCATTCACCCCAATTTGTGTGATGTCCACTTGACATCCGACACTTATCCCACAAGGGGCAATAACATTTCCACCACATTACTTATAAGATGTCTATTTGATATGTAACTCATAGCCCACATGGGGCATTAATATATCCCACACATTACCTATGAGATGTCCACTCGACATCCAACTCATAGCCTAAATGGGGCAAATACCTACCCAAACCATATTTTCCACATCATGGGATGTCTCTGCTGACATGCGAACCTAAGCCCACATGGGGCGAACTTATTTCAGAAGTCCTACCTTACCAAATCTTTAAGTGTGTATGCTTAATACCCAACCATTCGCCCACACGGGGTAATGATTCATGCATCATTGCGTACCCTTAAAAGTGATTACCACACCGGCATCCAAAACTCCACCCTAATTGAGCAAAATAACCAAATCATTCAATAGCTACATAGTATAGTTATTTTCATCAAGGTATGTCGCACTACTTACCCGAAATAATTTTGACCTCCTCATTCCATGAGACCTAGTCATAGTATGAAATCTCAAATTATTGACCTATTACCACATGGTAATTTGGTCACCTCATATACACCATTCACGTTATGATGTCACATGGAGATCATACAAACCTCAAGTCCATCTCCAAGGGTTAAATTTTGATCTTCACCTATTTTCATTTTATCTAAAGTCTAACCGGTTTGTTTTAAATGGATTGATAAACACATTATTTATCTCACATAATGGCATGCTAATTCCTTGTGAATGTAGCCATAACATTAAACATCTCACACATTTTTCACGTCATGAATCATGTCACGAATCTCAAATGCATGGTCTGAACTTTTGCTTGTGTATCTTAGCTTGGAAAAGGCTTGCTCACCTCTTGGTCCGCATCTCTCCAATCATGGCTAATCTAGAGGGGGTTACATAAACTAACTCAAGTGAAGACTCGGGTTCAGATTCAGATTCAGTTTAACGAGTGACTTTGAATCTTGATAGCATGGTCGATCCACAAGATGGAGTTGCAGAGGAGGATCACCCATCCCTTAAGGGACAGAACTCTTAGCAGACACATCAATCGTCGATGATCATCGAGATTGCAGCTGCCTTAAATGCCTTTGCCAATAGCGAACAACTAGCATCGTTTATTCGCTAGCAAGTTGGAAAGGTTCATGATGTGGTGTCCAACCTAGAGGTCACCCTTAATAACGACGATCCGACTAGTCAGCCAAGAACAGGGGGGCCTTCTACCTTACATGCGGTGCACTCAAATCCTACTACCTTTTATCAGTTCGGGGTAGGACAAAGTTAGCTGAATCAGAACCAGGATCAGATTGGATAGCCAGGATATAACTTTACCAATCCTTCTCAAAATCAATTCCTCACGAGGTAGCCTGCTCACCCAATGTTCACGCGAGGACCTTTTTATCAAGGAGTGGCCCAACAATCCATTCCTAATTGGAGCGCACCATTTGCCTCACAATTCTAGGCTACACCTCAGTTGCCCAATTTTGCAACATTTCCCCAGGGGCAATAACATATTTATCCAGGCACTGGGAATGCTATCCTCTAACAACCAGGTATGGTGTGGTAACAGTTCTTGGCCACTCAAGGTGGTCATCTAATGAACACATACCCTATGAAACCGGGATGAAGACGGCTTACCCCCAAACTTTGCAATGCCGCAGTTTGAAATGTATGTGGGCTTTGGAGACCCACGTGCTCACCTAACGCATTACTAAACAATGATGAGGATATTAAGGGTCAGCAAATTGATGATGGCTAAACTCTTTGTCGTCACCTTGGGCCACCTTATTAATGAATGGTACATCCACCTTCCACTGGACATAGCTACTGATTGGAATGGCCTTGCTCAGTCTATGATGGGGCATTATAGTTTCAACACTCAAATGGAAACCATGATGCAACATCTGGAGGGTATAAGGTAAGAGTAGGGTGAGAGCTTCAAATCTTACTATGGGCATTGGATGGCCACACAAGTCAGGCTTCGGGCTTGCTTAACTCTACCGGAGATGATAACCAAGTTTCTGGATGGTGTATTACCATCATACAGGAATAATTTGGGTCAGATATCTTTTTAATCTATCAAGAAGTGTTTGAGAAGGTTGATAGATTGGAGCATTTTGAATCCATGGACACATCTGGGGGGGCACTAGTACCGAAAGATAACAAATGGATGATGATGTAATAAATTAGCTTCTAGCTACTTTGCCACGAGGTTTTTGAATTTTTAAATAAATTGAACTTTGTTTACTTGCTTGATATTCTATTGATGACATCACACATTCTCATAAGCATACACATAATGTTTTTAGCACATGTGATGCATCATGTCATGAAATGAATTTGGGTATAGATGGATCCCTACAATTACAATAAGTTCAAATGATTTGACTCTTGAGGGAAAGTGAGAGATAAACATATGTACTTAGACAGCGTGTGATAACATTTGCTTCACCCTACATACATTTAAGATCGACAGAAAGATCTCCAAGCATGAAACGTCCACTGACTATTGAATTAGTCAAGCAAAGGTCGAAGTGACCTTAACCAAAATGGAACGAAGCACGAAGTGTCCACTAAACTAGTCAAACAAATGTCAAAATGATTGAATCTAGAATAAGACCAAAATGTCAATAAAGCAAATTGAAGTCAAACAACCGGTAACACAAAGAAGGGTTAGACCATTGAGCACGTCAACAACTCCAACACATGGGTCACCAACACTTATGGGCCAATCACTACATTGTGGAGGGAACATCATAGAATAAAAAACTATTCACCCTCAACGAATCGAGAAACACTTGATACACCTAATGGATCCGAGATTTCTAACCCTGATAATGTTACTTATCATTGGAGTACAATTGAACTCATAAAGAAATGTTGATGATTAAGTACAAGTAATCATCACTGTATACACCTTAAGCTAGCAGCACGAGTACCAACTAATCGATCAGAAACGTTGAACAAGGAAACAGATGAAGTCGTGGACCTGGACGGCAACCAATCAATCAGTCAAATCAACCAAGACTGACACAATTGGTATCATGCATAGGTGAAAGAAATAAATTGATAAAAAGCAGTGCCAATAAAAAATAAATTAGTCTGTCAATTAACACTCTGTTAGTTGAGCAAAAATTAGGGCCTCTTTTCAAGATAGAAAAAGAATAGTCTGATGAGTTGAAAACCAGAAAAGGGCAGCTTAGAAAGAACTTAGGACATCGAGAGAACCACATTGGTTAGAAAACCTAAAGGGTTAATTGATGACAGGAGTCAAATCATTTGAAACATTTATACCCCTGTTAAGTTCATCAATGAATTGTCATTTTTGCTGAATCTTTATGGATATGCTTATTTTGATTGCTTGCATGCCAATGGTAGAATATCGCAAGTAGACATAAAAAAAAATAAAAGAAAGAAAAAATGAGTCTGCTGGATTGAAAACTTGAAAGGGCGGTCCAGGGAAAAATTAAGATAAGGTTCGATAGATTGAAAACCCGTAACGGCAGTCTACAAAAAAATTAGAACCAAAGAAATATCAAAACCATCATCTCATCTTTGGAATGGCACGTACCATCATATACCTCCAACACTTCAAGCAAATAGCTTCCAAGTGATCATCGCCTATATGGTTTTGGATCAACGACTCATCCAAACCTTCCTTAAACTAGATCCAAGTTTTGAACTTGAATCTGATTCAACAAACCCATAGACGTCGCTCTGAGGAAGTCATCCATGGAATCCCTAACAATAAAAATCCTAAGGGCAACCTTGCCCTAGCACAAGAGAAGGCTCTTCAATGAATGAAACCCATAACACCTACAACAAATGGACATACATCACGTGATAAATATTATCCATGCATAAAATCATGCATACATTATATACACATCACGTCATTTACAGGCAAAGATGATGCTAAACCGGGGCAATTCCATCCATGTAAACAAGAAACTCTACCTCTACTTAAGGAATCTGCAAACACTAAGAAAGACGATGGCCCACTCAAGCCTAAAGTCAACATTACAACATCACAAAAGCCTCCTCAAATAATGGAGCAGTTTTTGGGACATCCCCGAATTTCCATTAAACTCATTTATTCATCATGTTTTAATTTTTGGTTGAAGTGGAAAAAATTTTTACTTTGCATAAAGTCAATTAAATAATTAAAACATCCATCATAAAATGTACTAACATTAAACTTCTTCTCTGATTTATCACAGGGAAACATAACAACATCCTACTAAGAAAAATCAAAATACAAACGAAGAAGGAAACGATCTAGATGACTGAAGCAAGAAATAGTCTCATCCACCAACCGAAGAAAGAAACGGTTGGATATCCCTCCACCAGGGTCACCTTTAAAACGAATTCAGGCACCCATTTTTCGGTAATTCTAACAACTCGCAAGGGGTACACAATGATCGTAGCCGAAGAAGGAAATGGTTGCGGGGATGTCGTAGAAAGAAACAGTCGACCTGCCCACAAGGGGCTTCGAACATCAAGGGATTTCGAAGAAAGAAACAAGCAATGCTGTGAGGACACATTGCCTCACATCATCATCGATCAAGGAAAAAGAAGTCACCAGCCGCACTTGTCAGTTATATTCTCAATCCCTTCGCTCCATTTCATATGATCATAGGTTATAATGTTAGACATGATGTATGCCCTAGAGGTAATTAGGGCGATATATCTTTATTAGCTATAATGTATAAATAGTTTCTTATTATTATTAATAATAATCAAGGCATCTTTGTTACTTATCAATGCATTCTATTTATTGTATCTCGCTAGTATCATATATATGTTTTAATATGTATATACGCATTGATGAAACAAAGTCCATGATTAATTCATAGCATAAAAGTGCAAGGATATAGTTGGAGCTATGTGGAGTGAGAACTGCACATACGTGTTACTATGAATAGTCTAAATATCCCTAGTCGTAGTTTCATTGAGAATGGACATCAATGGACCAGATAGACTAGCATGTGTAGGCTTGCTCCTTGGATTAGATCTAAGTAGCCGATCTTACGAGCTGAAAGGTGGTACCTAGAGTTAACACATGAATGTATTCGAGTAATACATTAGACACTGCTGTAAGATAGACACTCGGAAATAACTATATCCATGTGTTGGTTTCATGTCTTATTGCAATAGCAGTACGAGTATCCTCAGACTTGAGATATCGGTTGCCTTATGTAGGATTTACTATACTTTGGGTCATACTTACTCATACCCTGGTGATCAGGATGATATGGGTGATTATGGGTATAGCGATGATCACATGTTGGTAAGTTGTGTAGTCAAGATGGGATCTATCGCTCTTGATATAGTAATATGATGGAGATGTACCTTAGGGCCCCTCGTTGAAGTGACACACTCATAAACCTCGTATCAGTGTATACGATTAATGGAATGGGTTTCTAATCAATTAAGATACAAAGCGGCTGAGTGGTGTTCTTCATGAACAAGTCTAATTCCAGGATAGCTACGGCTATTATATAAGCTAACACTTAATCTGAGCTCAATAAACTGGATGGTACTTAACCTGATGGAAAGAGTGTATTGTACTGGTTACTACTGTAGAACCGGATCAAGTCACAGGTACGTGACATTCCAAGTATCAAGGGATCATACACCTTTGCAAGAAAGCCCGTTGATTGTCTAGAGCTATCGGGTTCCATAACGGTCTGGAACACTGAGCCTAAAGGTTCCCGGATGGGAAGCAAAGTTTAGGTTAACCTCTAGCGGCTCTATACTTTAGGATCCTATGAGGTTACAAACTTTAGGTTTTTATCGGACCATGTAAAGAACATATGGACTAGGTCTGTGCTGAACATACAAGTTGTGAAATCAGTGAGAAGAATTATTAATTAGTTTAACCAAATTAATAATTAAAAGGAATTATGAGAAAATAAGGAAAAGGTTGCACGAAGCGAGCAAGGGATTTTTCCTGTTGTGAGTGGGTCCCAAATCGAACATGGGTTGTTCAAAGTATGGCCTGCGCGGCTACCCCGCGAGCCAATGGGCCGGGCTGCTAGCGCGAAGGGGAAGCCTGCGCGCGCTAGTGGGCTGCAGGCCATGAGTGCTGCAACAAGGCAGTGCTAGCGCGGCCTGCGCACAAGCCCGTAAGCCACAACTTGAGATACAAGGCAAGCCCGCTAGGGCTTACCTTGTCCCCATGGGTACCTATACCCACGTGGTTGACCCGCTAGACATGGGATGGGATTTATCCCATACCATGTAAAGTTTTAGGGTGAGTCTATCACTCCCCCTTTTTCCCCATAAATAGGCTTCAAAGAGTCTCATTATTCACACACACACACACACACACACACACACCAAAAAAGGCTTTAAGCTTATTTTCTCTATGATTTCTACTCTACTCTTCTTTTATTGTGCAAGATCCTCCATGAGTTTCTCTAAACAAATTGAAGAGTCCTTTTAAAAGGCTCTAAGTTTAAGTGAGCTTTCTAGCTTGGTTTTCGGGTTGATTTATGAATAGTATAGTAGCTACTGTCAATTGACGGGTTCTACCTCATCAAGGTTTTGATCGGTGAATATTTGTGTGGATCAAGTCATAGAGGCTCTCCTCGTTTGGAAGCTTGTGCTATCGAAATTTCTCAAAGGGAACGTCACTACTAAAAGATAGATCAAGCACGCATCAACTGGTAATGCTTTAATCTTTAGATGCTAGGTTTCTTTTATATGTTTTATAAACCTAGAAGCATCTATGGAGCGTTTTAACTTAGGTTATATCAATCATGGCATGCTTAGGAGATCCTTAGGTTAATTTTAAGTTTTGAAATTCCACCTTGCAACCTTTACATGCTCAATTATCGTTTTGATTAACCAGCAGTGGTATCAGAGCCTGCCTTATGCTATGCATGATTGATTATAATATGTTAAAATATGATTTTCTATTAATTGATTAAAGTATGCTATGCACGACTTAGGTTTCAATTCCTGTTATAGAAAATGATGTGATAACTAGATTAAGGTTTTGCTCAAACTTGGTGTAGGTGATTATCATATGAAATTAGCAATGTTTTACCACATGGGTAAATGCTCTAATTAAGGAACATCCCATACTTCACTTGATTAAAGAATGAAATCTTTAATACATAATTATCTATGGTATAATGAATCAAAGTACTCGTGGTAATTTTAGCAAGGAATGGACAAGGCTTCTCATTCACTTTAAGGAGGCCTAACCTACTTGGAAATCACCATCGCTATTAGATTCAAGTATACCCAAGGGATTTTTATGACTTAGACAATTTCTAATATGGGAATTTATTCCGCATACGGTTTTACAAGCGTGTTTTAACTTGTTTATTTTGCTTGCTATGTGGAGTCTTGGCATAATGGAATGATTATGATATACCAGTCAGACCATGTTACTTTAGAGTTAATAATTCCTAATAGCCCAGAATTATTATTTCATAATCATATCCATCATATAAGACTTAGACTAGGGCGAGACTAGTGGTACCAATGAAATCCCTACAACAATATTAAGGAGGTAAAATGTCTTCCCATTATAAGTCATGATGCGAGCCTTATTAACAGATGTAAGCACGTGTACAACATGCCTTCCTCTAACATGTGTTTGTTCATGAGACTAGATGGGGTTAGTGTCTTAACCAAAGAGGGTTAGTTATCCATGTTATTGGAGCTAATACCGAATTGGAGATACAATTGAGGAGTTGTACCATTGGGTACGCACATCTCGAGATAGAGAACTCGAATGGATTAACATTTACAAGAGATGCAAATGGATGGGTTCCAACTATGGTTATATTGTTATGACTTGACTTGCGATAGTGGGGATCATGATGAGTGGCTATGGATGCTACCTACTGAGGAAAATTGGTTCAACCAAATTTCCCGAGTTTGAATAGAATGGGATATTTAAATGTCGAAAAAATAGTAGGAAATATGTGTTTAATTAAAGACTTTATATTAAATGCATGTGCATATACTAATATTTAAACAAATTCTATCTTATATCTAGGTTGAATATGATCACTAACGAAAACACTCGCATTGACACTGGCCCTCTTAACGACATCAAATATGATGTTTATAACTTCAATGAGTGGTTTGAGACTGTTAGAGGAGTTCTTCAGAACTACTACCTAGATTATGTTCTAACTGATCCTAGTCCCAAACACCCCGGCAAGAATGCTTTTGCATGTGAGATTAATGATTACAAGGAACACAAGGGAAATTGTGAGTTTATGGAAAAACTCATGTTAGACCTTATGCTCCCAAGTTATGCACAAGGGTACAAAGGGTTGGATCTCGCAACCATGATTCATCATCTCAAGTTAGTGGAGAGTTTAGAGAATGAACTGTTCCACATCAGATTGTGGGGAGACACCTTAGTAGTAGAGTTAGTTATAAATATTTATGACAACTCTGAGAAATTGAAAGAGTTGGGAGTTGAGTATAGTGAGCATCTTTGAAAGAGATGGTATTGAAGGTATTACCTAATAAATATGACTCTTTTAAAAGGATGCTCAAGTAGTGTTATCCCAACTGTACCTTGACCCAACTCAAGGATTTGCTCGAGATTTATGAAATTAAGTTTAGAAATAAACTCAAAGAGCAAGCCAATGTTAAGGACCTTAAGTTGAAGAAACTAAAAGGTTTAAAAGTCAAGAGAAAGCTCATGAGGCAGTTAGAATTGAAGAAGGAAAATGTTTCTCTTGAAATAAGCTCATCGAATGATGATAGTTGTGGCTCGAATATTTGGAGATCAGATAATGAGAAATCCTCATACTTATGGCATTGTCATCTAGGCCATGTAAATGAGACTCGCTTAACTAAGTTACACAAATGTGGAGACTTAGGCCCAATGGAATGGGTTTCTTATGGTGTGTGCGAACTTTGTTTAAAAGGGAAGATGAACTTTCAAATGAAAGGGTCAGCGTGCCACTAGTACTTTGGAAATAATACATTTTGATGTATGTGGTCTAATGAGTGGTAAGACACATGAGGGTTTCGTCTACTTCATAACCTTTATTGACGATTACTCGCGATATGGTTATTTATACCTTATGAGGCATAAGTTTGAAAGTTTTGATTCTTTTAAAGAATTTAAAACTGAAGTAGAGAAATAGCTTGGGAAAATTATCAAGGCCCTTCGATCTAATCGAGGCAGTGAATACATAAGCTAGGAGTTTCAGGATTTTCTAAGGGATAATGATATTTTATCCTAGTGGACACCTCCTTCTACACCCCAAAATAATGGAATGTCAAAAAGGAGAAATAGAACACTACTCGATATGGTTCAGTCCATGATGAGCTAAGCAGAACTCAGTAGATCCTTTTAGGGTTATGCACTTGAGAGCGCAATTTATATTCTAAATAGAGTGCCCTCTAAATCAGTTGATCAAACTCCTTACGATTTATGGTATGGTAAGAAACCAGCTCTTTCTCACTTGAGAGTTTAGGGATATCCTGCATATGTTAAAAGGACAAGTTCAGATAAGCTGGGTGCTAAGTCTGATAGATTTCTATTTGTAGGTTACCCTAAGGAGACTATAAGGTATACCTTTTATGATCTCAAGGAACAAAAAGTACTTGTTTCCATAAATGCTCAATTCTTCGAGAAGGAGCATATACTTGTGAAAGATAGTGGGAGCATTCTTGAGTTAGGCACTCAAGTAGATCAAACAAACAGTCAATTGTTTATACCTACACATGTTACAGAAGATAGTGTAAGCGTAGGATAGCCTGTTATAATACCAATATTGCATAGATCAGATCAGGCTCTAATCGCTCCAGAGCGATACGGGTTTTTCATCACTGATGATAAACATCTCTTCCTTATGGAAGATGATGAGCCCAAGACTTACATAAAAGCAATGGAAGGCTCAAAATCTGATAAATGGCTTTCAGCCATGAGATCAGAGATGGACTCCATGTATGAAAATCAAGTCTGGAACTTGATTGATGCTCCAAGTGGGATTAAGCCCATATGATGCAAGTAGGTTTTCAAGAAGAAAATCAACATGGATGGTAAAATGGTTACCGATAAAGCAAGGTTGGTTACAAAAGGGTATAGTAAAAAAGAAAGCATTGACTATGATGAAACCTTTTCACCGGTGGCCATGCTGAAGTCTATCAGGATACTCCTTGCCATCACTACTCATTACGATTATGAGATTTGGCAGATGTATGTGAAGACAACATTCCTTAAGGGGAATCTGGATTGGAATGTGTTTATGACACAACCCGAGGGTTTCGCATCCAAGGATGGCTCTAAGGTATGCAAGTTGCAGAAGTCCATTTATGGACTTAAGTAAGCATCTAGGAGTTGGAATATTAGGTTCGATGAGACAATCTGAGAAATCGATTTTGTATCGAATGCTAATGAGCCTTGTATATATAAGGCTAGTGGGAGTGCGATCATTTTCCTTGTATTATATGTCAATGACATATTATTAATAAGACACTATATTCCTTTTCTTTAGACAGTTAAGACATGGTTGTCAATGAAGTTCTCCATGAAAGACCTTGGAGAAGCAGCTTTTATACTTGGTATTAAGATTTACTGAGATAGATCCAAAAGGCTGCTAGGTCTTTCACAAAGTACATACATAGACAAGGTTTTGGCTAGATTTAATCTTTCTAAAACTGAGTGTCTGAGAACACAAGAAGAGAGACTGCACATGAATGGAATACCCTATGCCTCAATGGTAGGGTCCATCATGTATGTTATGGTATGCACTCGACCTGACGTTTCACATGTGTTGAGCATCCTGAGCAGATTTCAATCTGACCTAGGTGAGAAGCATTGGATAGCCATTAAAACTATCCTCAAGTACTTACGTAGGAATAAGGATATGTTTATACTATATGGAGAATGTGATCTCACTTTAAAGGGATACACCGATGCGAGTTTTCAGTTTGACAGGGATGATTACAAATCCAAGTTAGGTTATGTGTTCATGTTTAATGGAGGGGTAGTTTTTTAGAAGAGTTTCAAACAGGATACGACTGCCAATTCAACCACAGAATCTAAGTATATAGTTACTTCAAAAGTGGCTAATGAAGCTATCTAGTTTAAGGGATTTTTGGTGATCTCGGTGGGGTGTCCAACATTGTAAATCCGATAGCGGTCTATTGCGATAACAATGGGGCTATTGCTCAGGCAAAGGAACCACGGTCTCATTAGAAAAATGGAATGTACTTAGAAAATACCTTCTAATTTCGGAGATAGTAGCCAGAAAAGATATAATTTTAGAATACATTCCAATGGATTTAGAATCTAGCAGATGGGCTAACCAAACCATTAACTCAAGTTA
>CATIWQ010277478.1:0-39007 GCA_949673415.1 Euphorbia schlechtendalii | reverse complement strand
CATGCTATAACTCAGCGCCCAGCCTTTGGGGTCGAAACCGAGCAAGTCTCTAACATGGTTGCAAGCGGTGGGAGCCTTGAAGAACCACTCCAAAAAGGTGTCAAATCGGATCACAGTACTAGTCCATAATAGATCAGTGATAGCTACAATGTCAGAGGGAGTGATGGTAACCTCCCCGATTAGGAAATGGAAGGTGTGTGAAATGTCGCACCACCTCTAAGTAAGCGCAATCAATGTTGCATACGGCAGTAACGTAAGCCGTAAAGATCGTACCAGAGGACCAAATCCGGTGGCCTCGATGGCCTGAATAAGCTCAGGGTGAGAAGAGGCATGACGGTACCATGTCTGGATAGTGGTATATCCACCCGTGGGACGAAGCGTGGGGGACTGCAAACGAAATCAAATAATACATATTTTGTTATTAAACACAAGAAAAGCGAGAAAAACACCAAGATAATTTTTATTTTAATTTCTCTCAAATAATTTTGGATCCAAAACACGTTTGGGTCCCGAACTTTATTTTCAAATCTCTAAGAAAAAAGTCCTTAGATAAAATTTTTCGGATCCAAAAGACGTTTGGACTCCACGTTTTAATTATTTTCCAATCCCATTTCACATAAAAAAATTTAAAAAAAATTACGTAGGTTAGCGACTGGGGCCCCGAGCGATGATGTTAGAAAAATTCGGCGAGCCTTCGGGGCCTCGCTATGCATCTCTCGAGGGGCCTCCACATGTGAGCAGGGGATTTTGTACCAACTCGCGCGTTCGATGATGATGGCTTTTTTAGGATTTTATCCTTGAATCACATAATTTTCGAGTATCCTGATGCATCCGAATGTGAATCCTTCTCGTCTCAAAATTCAAAATGACATTTTTAACAATAATAAAATTATTTAATTTTTATCCAAAAATTGACTAATTAAAAAAGTAAAAATACAAAAAAATACATAAAACATGATGGAAAACCAAATTCGGCGGCGCACTTCACCAAAGCGAACCTCGCCAAAAAGGGTTCGGCGAGGCAAGCCTGCCTCGCCAAAGACTTTGGCGAGGTCATGCCTCGCCAAAGAGCTTAGCGAAGCTCCCTCGCCAAGCTTTACCGAGGCATGAGCCTCGCCACCAAGCTTTGGTGAGGCACTTGGCCTCGCCAAAGTCCTGGTGAGGGGCCTCGTCAAACTTTTTTTCTGGCGAGACCCCTTGCTGGAAAATCTTACCTTTTTTGGATTTTTCAGGATTTTCCTATGAATAGTCGGGTCATTTTTCATAATTAAGGGCTTGAAATTATCAGACAAAAATATAGCTTTTAGAACTACTTCGAATTCCAAGAATAAAACGAATAATTTTTGGACTTTCTACTACAACATTTTTACCTAAACAAAAAAATGAGGAGGATTTCCCAAGGACCGATTGGATTTCTTCGAAGTGGATTCGTTCAGTAAGGGTAAGTCTCTGAGTTCCTAGAACTGCAATTCCCATGCTTTCAGTGTTTAATTTCTTCTTCTGATTTCTTCTACGAACCTAGGACTTTCGCTTCTTTTATTTTATTTTAACTGTTGTAATTCTTCTTCATCTTTTTCTTTATTAAAAGGAGATGTATGTTAGAACACCCCCACGAAGGGAATAAAATATATTCCCGGATAACATACCTCACTTTTTACCATGCGAGAGATTAAATTAATTAAAATGAGCAACCAATGTGCTAATAAAACGAATGGTTTTATTTAAATAACAAACACAATATCGCGATTGATTTTTTTAGGCCACATGGGCCTCGCTAAATTCAAAATTGAACATACATGCTATCCCCTATGCTAACCTTTATGGATGTAGGTAGATTAGGATTAGATGTATGTTTAGGATTTTAATTTTCCCTTGGGTATCGCAATTTCAATTTTTGGGAAATGTAATTAATAGGTTAGTAGGTGGTTGCATCCCTTGAATTTTGAAAGCCTTGTAATCTTTATTTTCTGCCTTTTACTTTCCGCACTTATGTAATGCTTTTTGGATGGTTTAATATTCTGCTTTGTGAATGGCTTATATTTTGTAATACGTGAACCATGCATTTTAACTCCAAAAATGGCCTAAGTGCGAATATGCGCAATTAAAAGAAAATGGTTTTCTATAGATGTAATTTAATGTGATCACTTAAGAAATAAGAAACTTATCCCAGACCCGAATCTCTGTATCCTTGTTGGCCATCCCTCGGACGTTAAGCCTCGTAGGACTCTAATTCCTGGAAAGAGCTAATCTAGGTGGCGACTCCACCCTAAGAGACGGTAAATTCGGGTTTGAACCGATCTTAAATGTTTTTCGCCTTTTTCTCTTTCAACCTTTTTTTCGGGTCCCCGACTCGGTGCACCTTTTTTTTTCAAACACCCCGGTGGACCGCGCCTATGAAATCGCGTTCTCTGGGCCCACCGCTCCGTGTCGCCCGCTCACACCACACATTACCTATGAGATGTCCACTTGACATCAAACTCATAGCTCAAGCGGGGAGAACAAATGCCCAAACAATACACTATAGCATGATGTCCACATTGACATCCAAACCTAAGCCCACACAGGGAAAACTCTTCTCAAAAGTCTTACCTTACCAATCTTTTAGATTATATGCTTAATACTTGAACCATTCACCCACATAGGGTAATGACTCATGCATCATCGCATACCCTCAAATAGTAATGACCACACTAGCATTCGAAACTCTGCCCTAATTTGGAAAATAACCAAATCATTCATTTGATAGCTAAATATGGTAGTCATTTTCATTTTATTTTAATTGTATTCGATTTCATTAGGGTATGTTGCACTGCTTAACAGAAATAAATTTAACCTCCTCATTCCATGAGATCTAGCCACGGTACGAAATCTCAAACTATTGACCTATTACCACACTGGTAACTTGGTCACCTCACTTCATCTACAATACATCATTCCTATTATGGTGCCACACAAATAGTGTACAGATCTCAAATCCACTCCTAAGGGCTGGGTTTTCACTTTCATATTTTATCTAACGACTAAACTGTTTATTTCAAATGGATTGACAAGCACATTATTTATTTCTCATCATAGTAGGTTAACCCTTTGTGAATGCAGCCATGATATTGACATCTCACACAAATTTACACATCATGAAATCGTGAATCTTACATGCATGGTATGATCTTTTACTTGTGTATAAAGGGGAATTTGAAAAGGCATGCTCACTGCTTGGTCCGTATCTCTCCAATCATGGCCAATCTAGAAGGGGGTTCCGCACACTGACTCAAGTGAAGACTTGGGTTCAGATTCAGATTCAATTCAACGTTAAACTTTCAATTTTGATAGCATGACCAATCAACAAGATGAAGTTACAGGGAGGCTCACCCCTTCATTATGAAACAAAACTCTCAACAAATACATCAATCGTTGGTGAGCGCCGAGATTGTAGCTGCCTTGAATGACCTTACAAACAGCGATGAATTGGCATCAATTATTCATTAGAACGTCAAGATAAGTCAGCCCGAAGAAAGAGCACATGATGTAGTGTCCAACTTAAACATCACCCTTAATATCAGTGGTCTAACTAGTCATCATAAAGCAAGGGGACCTCCTCCTTCTTATAATGTGTACCCAGCTCCTACTACCTTTTACTAGTTTAGGGTAGGATAAGGTCAGCTAAATCTGAATCAGGCTTAGATTGGTCAGCCAGGATATAATTTTGCCAATCCTTTCCAGCAGCAATCCACGAATCAATTCATCCTGGGGTAACCTAGTCAGTCAGTATTCAAACCAGGATCTTTTTATTAAGGAGTGGCCTAACAATCTATTCCTATTGAAATGCGTCATTTTCCTCACAATTCTAGGCTATCCCTTAGCTGCCCAATTTTGCGGTAACTTCCAAGGGAACTACCTTTCCCTAGGGGCAGTATGGTTTCTATCCAAGCACTAACAATGTTATTCTCTAGCTACCAGGCATGGCAGAATTGTGCCAATAGTTCTTGGTTACTCACGGTGGTAATCTAATGAATACATACCCTGCACAACCAACAGTAGGGGATGAAGAGAGCTTGCCACCAAACTTCATGATACCACAGTTTGAGAAATATGTAGGTTCTGGAGACCCACGTGCTCATTTAATGCATTACCAAACCGTGATGAGGGCATTGAGAGTAAGTGATCGGATGATGGGTAAGCTTTTTATTATCACCTTGGGCCACCCAGTCAACGAATGGTATAGTCACCTTTCACTGCACGTAGCTTATGATTGAAATAGTCTTTCACAGGATATGATGGGGCATTATGGTTTCAACACTCAGATGGTAACCATAATGCAAAATTTGGAAGCTATATGGAAGAAGTAGGGTGAGAGCTTCAAATCTTACTATGAGCGTTGGATGGCCACACAGGTCAGGCTTCAAACTCGTTAAACACTGCTAGAGATGATGATCAAACTTCTGGATAGCCCACTAGCATCATACAGGAGCAAGTTTGGATCTGATATCTTTTCCAACGATCAAGAAGTATTTGACAAGGTAGAGAGGATAGAGCATTTCAAATCCATGGACAAACCTATGGGGAAACCTGCCAAAGTGCACTAATAGGGGAAGATGATCCAAGGCTGATGATGTAATTATGCCCATGAGACTTTTGAAATTTTTAAACATATTGAACTTTGTTTACTTGTTTGATATCCTATCAATTAACATCATGAATTCGCATAAAGATATACATAATGTTTTTAGCACATATGACACGTCATGTCATAAAATTAATTTGGGTATAAATGGATCCACTTCGATTATAATAAGTTCAAATGGTTTCACTCTTAAGGGAAAGTGAGAGATAAACGTAGGTACTTAGACAACGCGTGATGGCATTTGCCTAATCCTTTGAAGATGTGAGGTTAACAAAAAGATTGCAAAGCACAGAACCTCCACTAACTAATAAATCAGTCAAGAAAAAATCAAAATGATCAAAATCAGAATGGGCCAAAAAGTCAACAGAGCGAATTGATGTTAAGATAAACAATCGGCTCAATGGGCTTACATAATACATAATGCCAAAGAAACAAAGAAAGATTTGGATCTTTGAGCATGTCAACAACTCCATTGCACGGCACACCACCATTTGTTGTTGAAGGAATATCATTGAACGTAAACTATTCACTCTCGATGGAATCAAACTACATTTGGTACACCCACCAGATCCAAAGCCTCTAACCCTCGACATATCACATATTGTTGGAGAACATTTAAACATAAGGAAATGCTGATGATTAAGCACCAATACTCATCATCGTGTATACCTCAAGCAAGCAAAGCTGCATGAGCACCAACCAATCGATCAAAAATGTTAAACGAAATACGATTGAAGTCATGGACATAGACATGGATGATAACCAATCTATCAATTAAGTTAATCAAGACTGGCATAATTACTATCATGCATTGGTGAAAGAAATAAATCGAGTAAAAAGTAGCACCAATAAAAAATAAATTTGTAATTAGCCTGTCAATTACCACTCTGTTAGTTGAGCAAAAATTAGGGCCTATTTTCAAAACAAAAAAAAAGTCTACTAAGTTGAAAACCTGAAAAGGGTGGCTCAGGCAAAACTTTGGCTATCAAGAGAAAACAACATGCACATTGGTTAGAAAACCTGAAAGGGATAATGGATGACAGGAGTCAAATCCTTTGAAACATTTATACCCTTGTTAAGTTCATTAATGAATTGTCATTTTTGTTGAATCTTTATGCATATGTTTATCTTGATTTCTAGCATAAGTAAACATTCCATCACATCATGGTTCAATAAAAATAAAAAAATAATAAAAGAACGAGAAAAGAAAGATGAGTTTGCTAGATTGAAAACCTGAAAGGGCTATCTAGGAAAAAATTAATACAAGGTTTGATAGATTGAAAACTCGTAAGTGTGATCTATGTAGAAGTTAGAACCAAAGAAATATCAAATATCATCCTCGGAATAACACATGACATCATTTATCTCCTCTTGAACTTAGGACGAATATCTTTTAATTTCTCTCACAAGAAGGATCATCACAATACTTCAAGCAAAAGGGCTTCAAAAATATCAAAGTGAGCATCACCAACACAATTTAGGATCGATGACTCATCTAGATCCTCTTCAAACCAGATCAAAGATTTAAACTTGACTCTAAATCATCGAACCCATGCTCATCACTTTGAAGGAGTCATCGACGGTAAGGCGACCATGGAATCCCCAACGAGATGAATCCTAGGGGCACCCATGCACCAACACAAGAGAAGGCTCTTTAATGAATGAAGCCCACAACACATGCAACATAAAAACATACATCATGTGATAAATATTGTCCATGCATAAAATCATGCATGCATTACATACGCATCACATCATTTACAAGTAAAGATGATGCCAAACCGAGGCAATACCATCCTGGTAAAAATGAAGCTCCACCTCCACTTGAGGAACCTACAAACATCAAGAAGGACGATGGCCCACTCAAGCCTAAAAATCCATTCAAGAAACATTGCAACATCACAAAAAGCCTCCTAAAACAATGAATTGCTCTTCGGGACATCCCCTAATGTTCATCAAACTCATTTCTTCATCAAGTTTTAATTTTTGATTGAAGGGGAAAAATTTTTTACTTCGCATAAACTAAATCAAATAATTAAAACATGCATCATAAAAATGTATTAATGTTATACTTTTTTTATCTATTTGTCACAAGAAGCAAGTCAACATCCTTCTTAGGAAATTTGAAACATAATCGAAGTAAGAAACCATTTTCTCAACGGGATTGCATCTGAAACAGCTTTAGGCACCCTACTCCAACAATTCCAACGGTCAAAACCAATCAAAGGTCAACTCACAAGGGGCACACAATGATCGCAACCGAAGAAAGAAATAGTTGCTCATCCCATAATTGACTATTAAACGGACGCCGCAGAAAGAAACAGTCGACTTGCCCCGTAAGGGGCATCAACCACTAAGGGATTGCGAAGAAAGAAACAGACAATCCCGTGGGGCACAATGCCAGAAAGGAAGGCCCATGTCATCATTGATCGAGGACAAAGAAATAACCAACTGCACCGGTCCAGTATTTTTTCGATCCCTCCGCTCCATTTGGTGTGATCATACTGGCTATATAACAAACAATGATCATATGAGGGGTAGTTGTGAGCAGGGGATTTTTTACTACTTCACGCGTTCGATGATGACGGCTTCAAATGGGAGCTCCCCTCATGACCAAATATTACTTCGGGCCCTAAAAAATATTTAGGACCGTAAAAAATATTTAAAAGCCTCAAAGTGAAAATTTAAAGGCTTAAAATATTTTTAAGGACTTGAATAAATATTTAAAGTTCTAGATAAGTTAATTACACAGTTAAAAGAGTTTTAATTAATTAATTGAAAAATAAATAACATAATAATAATAATAATAATAAAAAAGGAAAAAAGTTTTTTGACCCAGTACTTAGAGTGGAGGCTTCGCCAGTAGCTAGCTGGCCAAGCTAGTGCTTTGCTGGCTTTGCCAGCCAGCCTTCACTGGTGAAGTTTTGAATCTCGTTTTTCCCTATAAATAGGGGGAATTTTTTAGAACTCTAAGACGGAAAAATTTGACAAAAAAATAACTTCTTTTCTTGATAAAAATAGAGTAATTTTTTTACTGAATAAAATATCTTACCTGACGAAATAATTCTTATTTTTTTACAACGACTTTTATTCATCTTTCTTTTAAAAATCCTTTGATTATTTTTGGGTCTAAAACAAGTTTGGGTTCAGAATTTAATTATTTTTTTAAATCAAATTCTTTCACCTTTTTTTCTTAAAAATCTTCAAATATTCTCAAACCTAAAACAAGTTTAGAGTCCAAGTCTGATTGTTTTTAGAATAATAAACCTATATTTTCACACACTAATCATATAAAAAAGAACGAGGAGCACTCCCAGAAATCAAGCGGATTTGTCGATGTGGATTTGCAACAAAAGAGTAAGCCTCTGAGTTCCTAGAGCTACTTTTTTCTATGTCTTATGCTATGTTATTTATTTTCGTTTCTCCTAACTTCTGAGACGGACTCGATTTTCGTCATCGACCTTGGATTTATTTTATTCCTTTTATCTTTTAAATTTTATTCTATTAATTCTTTTATTTTATTTATTTAATTTTCATTTTATTTATTTTATCATGTAGCTTTCTTTTATGCTTTTACGTATCCTTTTAATTTATTTAATTGTGGAGATTCTTCAATACATGTCAGAATACCCCAACAAAGGAAATTAAAATTATTCCTAAATAATAGACCTCACATTTTTTACATGCAATCATTTTCACTAATTAAAAATGAGCAACATATTTGTTTATAAAATAAATTGCTTTTTCCTAAATTAGGAATTTTTAATCTCCGATATTTTAATCAGGCCACACGGGCCTTCTCAAAATCAAATCGAGCATATGTGTACATATTTATGTTTTGCTATATCTCCTATGCTAACCTTTGTGGATGTAGGTAGATTAAGTTAGATTTATGCCTAGGATTTTAATTTCCTTTGGGTATTGCAATTATTTTTAAAAAATGTTAAATATTAGATTAGGCGGGCGGTTGCATCTCTCGAGGTTCTGTAATTTATTAATTTATTTTTATGCATTTGTTTACTGCACTATGTATATATTTATTGCTTTCTGCATGCGCGATAAATCATATCTTTAACATGAAAAACGACTTAAGTTCGAATATGCACAATTAAGAAACACGGTTTTTTTGTAGATGTAATTTAATGTAATCCAACAAGAAGTAAGCAACTTATCCCGAACCTGAATCTCTGTGTCCTAGTGGGCAGTCCCCCGGACGTTAAGCCACATTGGACTTTAATTCCTAGAAGAGCTTATTTAGGTGGTGACTCTAAACTACAACATAATAATTTCAGGTTTTGACCGGCCCAAATCGATTCCGTTTTCTATTTTAACCTTTTGGGTCCTCGACCCAATATTTTATTTTCACAAAAACACCCAGATGGACCATACCTCTCATCATCAGCGCGCTCTAGACCCATTGCATCCATGTCATCCGCTCACAATTGTGGGATTCAAAAAAGGTCAAATTTCACTTTCAGAGGATACATAGATGGTGATTATGGAAGAGACAAGCTCGATAGGAAAAGCACCATAAGTGGATGTCATTTCCTTAGAGATAGCCTTGTCTTAGGGTATAACAAGAAGTAAACTTCTATTACGCTGAGTACTGCAGAAACCGAGTACAACAAGAAGCAAATTTCTATTGTGCTGAGTACTGCAGAAGCTAAGTACATGGTAGTAGGAAGTTGCGTAGCACAATTGTTATGGATTAAGCATGATTGGAAGATTGTGGTATAAAATCTAAATGCCTCGAAGTAATGTGTGATAACAAGAGCACAATTCACCTATCCAAAAATCTAGTTCAACATGGCAGGATGATGAATGTTAGTATTAGACCTCACTTCATTAGGGATCATGTGCTAAGAGGAGATGTCAAATTGGATTATGTTCCACTGGAGGAGTAGAATGCATACTTTTTTATAAAGCCTTTAGAAAAGGAGGAATTCAACATTCTTAGGAAGCTAATTGGCATGGCAAATCCAATTTGATGAAATTTCAAGAAACACGCCTAAGTGTCACATGCTAAATCAAAGCTGTGCTGACTTGTTTGAGGTAATATGTATTTTACTCATCTTGTTAAACACTGTTAGTTTAAATTTCTCGAGGTTAAAGTTAAAATCTGACCTTTTTAAGAGTTTTTAAATTTAAACCATTTTCACTAAAACAACAATGTTTAACTAAGTTAATTAATCTTAATGTTCAATCTCATCGTTCACTTTGATCTCTTCTTATGGAGCGGACACGTACTGTGTTGTAGGTATAGTGGCTAAAAATGAGAGATTTAGACTAGAGAGAGAACTCACTTGCTTTTTTATGTGAAAAGGTTTTCTTCTCAAAATCTCTAATCATTCTCTCTACTCAAAACTAGAATTTTCAATGGAATCTTCAACTCCAAAATTAACTCTAGACAAGTACCACTTCATCCTCAAGGATAAATTAGAGAGAAATATGTACATTAATATTTTTGGTGACATGGAGAAAGTTTGTTCTCTCAAGGTACTAAATTGACCCTAACCAAATGGGTGCTAAAGATTGGGAGTGTGGGCTAGTATATGAAGTGGACGATAATAGTCTCTTGAAGAATGAGTTTTTGAAGAAGGTTATAAAAGAGAAAAGTCTCAGGAACTTCTTATGCCATGATAACATGCATTCAAGGAAGTAATGAAGAGCTTCCACACGCATCTCTACATAATAGAAGGGTTTCTTGACATCTTGGTAACTGAGATTGATGAAAAATCTTATCTTGTCTCTGCTAAGCTGATTGGGATTATTCTAAGGATGTACTCAAAGGGGATGAAGCTTGGAAAGGTAGGAGATGAAGAGAATGTAGAGATCTCAAGGGATTGGGAGCTAATAAGTGACTATGGGTCTGGAGAAATCAATGCCTCTAGTCTAACCTAGAGAGCTAGGGCTTGTCATGAGCTCTTGGTGAAGTGCTTACTACCTAATACAAATTCGCTTTCAATCTGCATTAAGTTTGAAAGGTGTATCATTTACCACATGGTAAGTGGTAAGCAACTAAACTGGCAAGCATTAATCCTCCACCACTTCTCCAAAGTAACAACAATTTTCCATTATGGCTACCTCATCATAGCCAAAGTGAAGATTTTCAAAATCAATGTGGAGGGATATGAAAGTGCAAGAGGAAATTACTTAGTATCGGTGAAGAAGATTTTTGATTTGGGGCATTTCCAAGGCCTTTAATACTCAACTCTACACACCGAATTGACAAAGTTGAAGGATGTGAAGATAAAGAAAGTTAAGATTGTGCCTACTATCATGCTAGAAGATGTGCTCAAGGAAGACATAGACATTTAAATATAGGAGGAAGGGGAGCCTGAAACTGAAATAGAAATAAAAGGCTAAGGCAACCATGAGCTCTGTTTCCAAGGTAGTAAAGGAGAAGGCCAGCCCAACCAAGAAGAAGAGAGATGTATACACTACTAATGCAGTGCCCAAGAAGAAAATCAAGCTTAAGAGTAAAGTTGAGAGAGAAGTAGAGGCTAGGGAAAAGAAGGCTGTAGAGAAAGAGGAGATAATTAATACAACAAACCTTCCTCCACCTAATCCTAAGTTTTTTGTGAATGTTTAAAAATGATAACCTTTTAGATTTTGAAAGAGTTAAGATAGAGAAAGAGGAAAATTTCTTCAATGGACCTTGAAGTTGTTTTTTACAAACTAAGAAGAAGCTTAAGAGTATCCTAAAAAAGAGAATCACTCCTTAAATATCAAGGAGTGCTCTCAGGCTTTTTGTCAGGGATGAGGAGATTGAACACATAAGCTAAGATGTGTTTGAGGAATCAAAAGGTCTTGATCAAACCTCTACTTCACCATTCTCACTTAGCAAGTTGAGTTGCCTAAAGCTGATCCATATTTGGATAAAACAACTAACCAACATGCACCTAAAATTCCTTCCCCCACACCTTAACCTAAACCTTCCACTTCTAAACTAAGTTCTCCCCAATAAAACACCAACCCTTCTTTACCACCTCCAACTACTGCGACTTCACTCATTCCCTCTCCTAAAAAAATATACAAACTCTAGTTGTAAATGAAAATAATACTTCTCCGCCTCCTTCACCCAAAGAAAATGTTCACACGAACCAAATTCTACCTTCTACCGATTCCCAAACTACCCCTTCTTAAAAACCAAACTTCTACCCCCTCAATCCCTCTAATTGAGGAAGTTCCTCACACTAAGAACTACACTCAGGAGGAAACTCTAGCAAGCATGAGCGGTGTTGAGGCAAATTTTATGACCAAGGAAGCAACCTTCACCAGAAGCAATCAGGTTTAAGATGACACTAATGATACATCAATCTTAGCTAAGACTAGGGAGTTTGCAAGGGCTAAATACCTCGCTCTTAAATCAAATGCTAAGTTAGATGCAATAGTTAACCAAGTTACTAATTGAAAAATTAACGGCCAGTGTAAAGAAGAAGGCTACAATTCCTGAATTTGAAGAGCATAAAAATAATCTCTTCAAAGTCTATCTATTTTGAGGAATTCAAGCGCATCCAAGGAAGCTTTTTCACAATTAGAAAACCATATCGCAAAGGAGTGAGCAAAGAGCTTATTAGATAAAATGGAAAAAATCTTCAATGGGCTGACTAATTTTACAGCTCAAATGAATGCATCCATTTCCTCTATCCCCACCTCCAAAATCATTGCCAAACTAAAGGTAGGATGAGTAAAGGGTAGTGTTGACAATTCAACAATGCAACTTAGTAACATTCATGTTGTGCCAGTGAACCAGGCGACTCAGTTTCACAAGTTTGGCGAGGAGCAAGCTACTATCAAGACTACCACTAACAAACTCCTTAAGGTGATATTGGACAAGCTCGATTCAAATAATAATGTGCAACATAATATCTGAAACACAATGGAGAATATGTCTGATTTCATTTTAGCATATGACAAGAAGATGGATGAAGTGGCTAAGAAAGGGAGCAAGCTTGTGTTGAACTTCACTAAATTAGACAAAAATTCAACTCAAATTGCACTTTCATTAAGGCTAACATGGGAGATACAGTAAATGAATCACAATAATCTATGATCTCTGCTATGGGAAAACTATTTCTTGATTTAAGCTCTTTAGTGGATCTTGAAAATGGATACACTATCCATAAGAAGCTGAATATCCTAGTAGATCGGATCAATGAAATGTAAGACAAGATTCAAGAAATCATGAATATCGCCATAGAAGATGCTAAGGACATAGGCTTTACTACTAAAACTATAAACGCTATGTGTCCTAGGATCGTTGACATGGAGGCAAAATTGATGGTAACATTGTTAGCAAGGAATTTTAGAGGACTCCTTTAGTGTTTCTAACAATTTTCCATCCAAGGAATTGATCAGATAGCTCATCTTACCCGGTGCTACCATTTTCAACTTCAAGAGCTTAATAGTCAAGAAGTGCTTTCATCGCTTGGTAGAGAGCAATTGGTTAATGAAATTAATCAAGTTTTGGTAGGGAAGTAAGAGATGTTATCTCATGCCCTTGACTCCTTTAACGTGTACCTTAATTAATTGGTTTCAAAAAATTTAACAAAGGGGAAGAAGATAGTAGACAACATGCCCAAATCAGCTTAACAACAAAAATCTCATCTACCTCCAAGATCGCAACATCCACCAACTCAGCAAAGGCTTAAAATGTAGCCAAGAACATCCAGTTCATCATCTTCACAACTATTACCAAGTGGCAAAGGCAACACCAAACAAAGATGATAGTGTAGCTTTAATTAGAGAAAATCTTGTACAAGTTCTTCATGTAAAACTTAGTATAAGATACATTTTGTGTATTTATTGAGTTATCAATATATAAAAATTACAAGTATCAAGTTAAGATATTCTTAACTTTATCCTATATTGTTGGTTTTTGCATAAGCTTGTGTGTTGCAATAATTAACAAAGATCACTAAGCATAGAGAAGTTGAGTAAGACAAGTCCCAAATTCAAAGGAAAGCTCACTCAATATGGGGGAGCTTGTGCTAATCGAAGGAAATCCACTCAGTATGGGGGAGTCTATGTTGCTTAAGGAAGTTCACTCAACATGGTGGAGTCTTACATCACTCATTAGGTATTCCTATATTTATAAACTTAGTTAATTTTTACTATTACCTAGTATATTATACGTTCTAAAATGGGAAAGATTGTTGAACCTAGGTTAATGGTACTTCACAGTACTTTAGTTTTGGAGATAACAAATTGCTTAAGATAGTAAAAATAATTAGGTACTAAGTATACTCTTAATTAAGCAGTCAGCTTGAGTAGTTCTGTTCTAAAACAACTCAGTTGGACATAGGCTTAGTTAGGTTATGGCTTAGTGTAGTGAAGGTTATCATGCTAAGTAACTTTACTTCATTGTTTATGAGATATAGCTTAGTTAAAGAGTACTTTTATGCTATTAATCTCAGAGAAAGCTGAGTAATTTATACAATGTTGAGTTACTTTCATGTTGTTACCTTTTAACTATTTTTTGAAGAAATAATATTCTTAATTGATGCTCTTCAAATCCCAAAAAGGATTTGGCACTAAAAAAAAAGAATACCAAAGTTATCCTCAGTGAATAATATGTCAGTATCGAATGTTGGGATGTTTTCACAAAAAGCCAAGTCAAAAGGAATCATCTGAAAACTCACCACTTTATAGTGTCGTTGCGCCAACTGCAATGTTGGCAAAAGTGATCAATTAACTTTTTATATGTTGCATCTCGTGTACCCTCTCTGATCTACATTTCCTGAAGAAAAGAGTTATTCATTATATATTAATCAACATATTAATATCATGACTAAACAAACAAAATTTCTATCTCTAAACATCTTTAAATATGTTTCAAATGGATAGTATTTGAAGTTGTGAAGAGAAGAGATATTGAGAGCTAAAGTCAAGATGAGAAGTTTACAATGGCTACATCCAGGAATCTACAAGTATAAATAGAGACTGGATCAGACGTTTACAACTTAGGGAATCCCCTGAATTTCTAATGAGCTGAAACTTTGTCAAAGCAATCATAACCTTTGAAATTTCAATCAAGTAATCTAAAAGTAAACAATGAATTCTTATTAGTTTGTAATTGAGAGAATCCAATTAGACTTAGAGTTAGCTAGTCAAAAATTGTAAAGGAACCAACATTATATAAGTTGTGTCTCCTAATGTGCGACCAAACCTTGTTCCAATATTTTATGAGATCAATTTGAGAAGGTGCTCAAACTGAGTTGAGTGGTAGTTAGGCTTTGAAGGTACTAGCTTGTAATTCTACCTATTGTCAAAGGCTTCTCCGGTTATTAAAAGGAAGGAACACTAGTGGATTGAAGCTAAGAAAAGGAATGTGGGGCTGGAGGTAGGCTAGGGGCCGAACCAACTTAAAATCAAGGTGTAATCTATCATTTTACTTATCTTTTATCTTTGATAGTTGCGCTCATACATCTGCACTCGTATCTAGTTTATCTTGCTTGAAAACCATAATGACTTGAGTGAGAATTTACTCAGCATAGTTTGTGAACAAACCAAGGTTAGCTTAAGCATAGTTGTTTGTGTTTTTACTCATTTGTGAGAGGATGACATTTTTTGGACCCGCTCGGTCACCGCAAGGTGCCGGCCCCATGACATGGGGTGTGGGGTTTTTATGAAAATGAAAAAAGAAAAAATTTTTTTGTAAAGATTCGAGGCCTAAATCTCTTGCCTACGTTATTTCGGAGTTGCCACCCAGATTAGCTCTTCTGGGAAATTCGGTATAGCCTAGTTCCATTAAGCCTAAACCGTACCATAGTAAAGAGATTTGGATTCGGATGAGTTACCTACTCCATTGTTATTTGAGTTTTTAATTACATAAAATCAACCAACTTTAAAAGCATTTCACATTATTTTCTAGTAATTTTTGATTTATGTTAGAGTTAATCACACACATGTGGAAAGCAATAAATGAAGAGATAAACAAAGAAAAGAAAGCAATAATAAAGTAAATACGAGGTTTCTAACCTAAGGGGGTAGGGTAAATAATAGTACAAAACATGGGGTAATATACAAATGTGTAGAACCCAAGTTAATAGTACCTCACAGTACTTTGATGTTTTGGAAATAGCAGATTGTTTGGGTTAGTGAAATTAATTGATTACAAAGTATACTCTTAATTAATGAAGCTGACTAGAGTGTGTTTAAGGGAAAACATCTCAGTTTTGCTGAGTAATTAGTTAAGTTACGACTTAGAGTAGGAAAAGCTGAGTTTGTGATGAGTACTACGAAGTTTAGAAGTATATCAACTCAGTTGTTCTGAGTGAGCTTTTATTAATTAAAAGTTGTTTCCTTTGACACTGAATGACACATGTGCTACTAATAAATTCTGTGAGAAACAGAATATTCCTTGGATATTTTTTAGGTTAAATAGCATTGAAATTAAGGAAGATTTCCAGTGGTCTCATAAGATAAAAGGTGTTAGTAAGGAATGTCAGGATTCCCTCACTAAAGTCCAAGACAAAAGGAATCATCTGACATGTGCCATTTCCCAGTGTCTCCGTGCGTCTCTACCAACATCAACAATTTAATCAATCTGAAGATTCCACGTTGCATTATCGCGTGCCTCTCTCAACCGAATTGCTTGAAAATAAAACATGATTTTGTCAACGGAATTTTGTCATGCCTCAACGTTCAAATTTCTATCTCTAAACGTCTTGGGATCTCTCTCCAACAGGAAGATTCAAAAGATATGAAGAGAAGTGAAATTGAAGATCATCGACCATGATAAGTTTGCAACAAGTACTTTATAGAGCTTCAACTATAAATAGAAGATTAAAGTAGATGTTCAAACTTGGTGAATCACCTCAAAATTCTTTTAGAGCTGAAACTCTACGAAATTACTCCCGGCTTCAAGAAGTTCCAAACTTAAGCAAACCTCAATTCCAAATTTGTTTGTAATAGAGAGATTCACTTAGATTTAACATTGTAATGATTCAACATTTTTATAAGTTTAATTCAGTTCATAATCTTTTCATTCAAATGTGAGAGTCATTGGGAAGGGTACCAAATTGAGTCAAGCTGTAGTTAGGAAGGAAGGTAATTTCTGTAAAACTGTGTCTACCACTGTAAAGGCTGCTCCGCCTAAGTAAGGAATGAACATTAGTGGATTAAAGCTTAGAAAAGGTATTCAAGGATTGGAGGTAGGCTCGGGCCGAACCAGGATAAAATTCAGGTGTTGAAGTTCTAACTTATGCTTTTAGCTTTTACCGTGTCTTACTCAACCATCATCTCATCTCTGTTTGTCATCATGCTTGAAAAAAAAATCCCAAGCTGAGTTGAGTACTCAATAAAAGATTGAAGATAAACTATGCCATCAAAGCTGAGCAGTTTATACAATTTTTATATCGCAACGTAGCACGTATATAAAAACTTATCTTCGTGAAACTGTATTTCATAAATCTTAAAAAGTAACCAAGATTCGCATGCACCCTCCCCTCTACGGTTGTTTTCAAGCCATCTATGGACCAACAAGAGTGGTATCAGAGTAGTTGCTTAACTTTTAGAATAATCATCTTTGAGTCAAGATCTATAAATGGCTTACAATAGCTATGGAACCAGTTCAGGTCAGGTAGTTCTCCTTGAAGAGCGGATGTTTGTTACGAGACCACCCTTATTCGATGGCAATCACTATACTTTCTGGAAAAATCGCATGAAAAATTTCATTCAGTCTCATAGTATACAGGCTTGGCTCGCTATTGAGCTTAGCCCAAGAGTTCCCACAATTGTGAGGAACGGAGTGCGTGTTCCCATAGATCTCAAGGATTATGATGACACTGATCTGAGGCTTGTCAAAGAGAATGCCACAACGATTAATTACTTACACTATGTGTTAGATTTTACTGAGTTCAACAAGGTTTTAAGATGCAAGATAGCATAGGAAATCTGGAAGAAGTTAAAGATTACCTATGAGGGGACCAACAAGGTCAAGGAGTCAAAGGTTAAACTCATGCTAAGGGAGTATGAGATGTTCTCCATGGGCACCAGCGAGGGTCTTCAAAGCATAAATACTAGGTTCATTAACATTGTTAATGAATTGAAGAGATTGGGGAAGGATTTCAGTGAAGAGGAGATCATAAAGAAGATTCTACGCACTCTTACTCTAGAGTGGGACTCCAAGAAGAGCGCCATCGAGGAAGCTCATGACCTAAAGGCCTACAGCTATGATGAGTTGATAGGCACCTTGCTGACTCATGATATGTCTTTGAGGAAGTATTCTGATGACTCTAATAGAAGTCGAGGTAAGGAAAGAGAAGGCAAAGCCATTGTCCTGAAAGCTGATTCATCTGATGAGTCCACCAGCTGTGACTCTGATGAGAAAATGGTCCTTCTAACCAAGCATTTCAAATGCTTCATTAAGAAGGATAGGAAGTTCAACAAGAAGAACTTTCTCGCTAAAACCAAGTCAACTCAGCACTGGCGTGGAGCTGAGGAAGGATCCAAGAAGGAGAACAACAAAGATCTCAAATGCTTTGGTTGTGGAGAGAAAGGCCATATCTAGTCCAGCTATCCTAAGGAGAAGAAGGAAAGATTCAAGAAGAGGTTCTCCAAAAAGAATGAGGCACTTACTGCCACCTGGAGTGATTTGGAAGAATCCTCATCGTTTGATGAGGAAGCAACTAATTTGGCCAACCTCTTTCTAATGGCTATTGAAGATCAAAGGGGCGAAGGCTCATCATCTGCCTCCGGTAGAGATCAATCCGCTGCTAATTCTAAAGCTGAGCATAATAAGGGAAAGGCTCCTGAACATGAGGTACATCCAGAAATTCCCTTATCTATGGAAGAATTTACCTAGGCTCTCTTTGATGTTATGAAATTGACTAACAAGTTGATGAAGAACATCAAGGAGCTAGCGAGGAGAAGTGATGATTTGGAAGACACTAGTGCTTCCTTATAGATTGATATCCGCTTTCTTCAAGAAAAAGCTGAGTATCAAGAATGTTCAATCAACAAGCTCACTAAGCAATTAGATGAGTTGACTGCTGAGATAACGGCTTTGAATAAGAAAGAGGTTCCTCCTCCAACCAACAGTCAACCTCTGAATAACTAAACTTGTAATTCTAAGAGGAAGAATTCCTCTAAATAGAAGAAAGTGAGCTAGCCCAAACCAAAAATGGTGTGTGGTTTTTATGGGAAAGACGGACATGCCATAGTTCTCTATAGGTATAAAAATGGTTATTTCGACGAGTACGACTGGTCTAACTTAAGCACTTTTAACAAGGGAGGACCTAGCTCAAAAGTATGGTTACCTAAGAAAACGAAATTATTTTATAGGTGAGCCCTAATCCGATGATGTATCTCAAATGTGGTATCTGGATAGCTGATGCTCCAGGCATATGATGGGAGATGAAATCCAGTTCATCTCATTAGAGTGAAAAAGAAATGGAAGTGTCAGTTTTGGAGATAACCAAAAAGGTAAGATTGTAGGCTGTGGCATTGTTGTTGTCTCTCCTTCAATCGAAGAGGTATATCTAGTCAAAGGTCTGAAGTTCAACTTGCTTAGTGCAGCACAACTCTGTGACAAAGGCAGAAAGGTTATATTCGACTCTGCAGGATGCTCAGTAATTGATTATAAGACTGATTCTAATATTCTCTTTGCTCCTCGAATCAATAATGTCTATAAGAGTGATTTATCCCCTGGCTCCACTTATGTGTATCTTGTATCTAAGGAGGATAATTCATACCTTTGGCATAAAAGGTTGGGTTATATAAATATGAACATTCTATCCAAACTGGTAAAAAAGTAATTAGTTGTGGGTTTACCAAGCATCGTCTTTGAAAAGGATAAACTATGCTTAGCTTCCAACTAGGTAAGCAAGTTAAGAAACCTTTTAAGTCAACTAATCATGTAGTAACTAAGAGACCATTAGAGCTCCTCCAACTGGATCTTTTTGGCCTAGTTTAGCCAATGAGCATGGGTGGTAAAAGATTTTCATTTGTGGTTGTGGATGACTTCATGAGATTCACTTAGGTAGTCTTGCTAAGTAGCAAAGACGAGACATATGAATCTTTTGTCAAGCTCAGTAATTGGATAATGAACGAAATTGGAGCTAAAAATAGTAGAATCCGATGTGATCATAGATGTGAATTCGAGAATTTCCATTTTGAAAAATTCTGTTCAGCGCATGGTATTGACCACAACTTTCATTTCCCTATAAGCCTTAACAAAATGGTGTTGCAGAAAGGAAGAATAGAACCATAGTTGAAATGGCTTGATCCATGCTGAGTGATAACAATCTACCAAAGTACTATTGGGGAAAAGTTGTTAAAACTGCCTGTTATATCTTGAATCGGGTTTTAATTCACCCAATTCTTGAGAAGACACCCTATGAGCTTTGGCAAGGGCACAAGCCTAAGATTGGTCATCTCAAATCATTTAGTTGTAGGTGCTTTATTCTTAACACCAAGGAGTAGTTAGGTAAGCTTATTCCTAAGTCTGATGAAGGTATCTTTCTAGGATACTCAACTAATAACAGGGCATATAGAATATATGTCAAAAGAACCGGCCTATTAGAGGAGTCTATTCATGTGGATTTCGATGAAACTAACAATGCAGATAGACATCCATCTAATGAAGATGAAGGAGTACCCCAACAAGCAGATCCACTCAGTATGCCACTCTCTATGCTGACCAACCCAGCATAAGAACCCGAAGCTGAGGAAGCCAAAGATGATGAGGATCTTTCTATCAACTTCAATGATGGCGAAGATCAACCTCCACCTCAGCATGCCATTGTCGATCCTCCAGCAGTTGATCCGAGCCTTTCGAGAGAGATTAGAGTTCATCGCAACCATCCGCTAAATAGTATAGTTGATGATGTTCATAATCCAGTGATGACCCGAGGTCAGCTCAACAGGATAATGAGTCATCCAACCTTCAAATCATTGATCGAACCACCCAAGAAGTTTGAAGATGCAGAAAGAGATGATTATTGGATGATCGCAATGCAAAAGGAGCTGGATCAGTTCAAGCGTAATGATGTTTGGGATCTAGTTCCGAAGGTGAAAGGGAAATCAATTATTCGAACAAAATGGGTTTTCAAGAACAAGCTAGATGAAGATGGCTCTATTATCAGGAATAAAGCTAGGCTTGTTGCGCAAGGTTACAACAAGAAGGAATCGATTGTGATGAGACTTATGCTCCTGTAGCCTGATTAGAAGTAGTTCGAATCCTATATGCTTTCACATCTTATATGAACTTCAAATTGTTTCAAATGGATGTTAAGGGCGCATTCCTGAATGGATTCATTCAAGAAGAAGTCTATGTTCACCAGCTTTCAAGCTTTGAAGATCTGAAGAATTCTGAGCATGTCTTCATACTAAAGAAAGATCTTAATGGATTGAAGCAAGCTCTTAGAACTTGGTATGAGAGGCTGACCAATTTCTTGATCATCAAAGACTATGAAAGAGGAAAAGCATATACAACTCTGTTTTTCAGGCGAAGAAAGGAAGATGTGTTGCTAGTCCAAATATATGTTGATGATATCATATTTGGAGCAACTGATGAGAAGTTGTGCAAGGAGTTCAGCAAGCAGATGAAGAGTGAGTTCGAAATGTCTATAATGGGAGAGCTCAATTTCTTTCTTGGTTTTAAAATCAAGCAGACTGAAGATGGAATATTCATCAGTTAGGCTAAGTATGCAAGAGAAGTCCTGAAGAAATTTGACATGGAGCATTCAAAGTCAATGTCCACTCCCATGGCCACTAATACTATCCTGAGTAAAGATGAAGCCGAAAAACTTGTGGACAGCAAGTTCTACAGAGGGATCATTGGTTCTCTTCTTTATCTCACAGCTAGTAGGCTAGACATACAATATGTTGTGTGATACTATGCTCGTTATCAAGCTAATCTTAGAGAATCTCACTTAGCTACTATTAAGAGAATTCTCAAGTACTTACAAGATTCAATTGAAGCAGGTCTGTGGTATCTTAGCAGTTCAGATTTCACTCCTAAGGGATTCACATATGCTAATTATGGTAGAGACATGCTCGGTAGGAAAAGTACAATAGGAGGATGTCATTTCCTTGGAGAGTTCCTTGTCTCATGGTATAGTAAGAAGCAAACTTCTGTTGCGCTGAGTATAGCTGAAGCTGAGTACATGGCAGCAGGAAGTTGTGCAGCACAACTGCTATGGATTAAGCAGCAATTGGAAGATTATGGTATAAAGTCAAGTTATCTTGAAGTTATGTGTGATAACAAGAGTGCAATTGACCTATCTGAAAATCCAGTTCAGCATGGCAGGATGAAGCATGTCAACATTAGACATCACTTCATTAGGGATCATGTGCTACGAGGAGATGTCAAGCTGGAGTATGTTCCTTTAGAGGAACAGCGTACTGATATCTTCACCAAGAAATTGCCAAAGGAGCAGTTCTATGTACTGAGGCAGTTAATAAGAATGGCTAATCCACGATGAAGAAGAAGAAGGAAGCTAAAATTCACAAAATTTTGGCGAAGTGTTGGAGACTAAGTCTTGAGATGACACGTGGATAACACTGTCAGTATTTTAATGCAACAACGTGAGGAATAGTTTCACGGTTAATTTTCAAATCTCCACATTTTCAAAAAGATGTGTGTTTGAATAGGAACTGTTTTCACCAAAGCTTACTGTATTACTGAGGCGATTGATATTATGCAAATCTTAGCATCCATTATCATCTTGAGCTGTGGTAATTCCATGTGCCCCAGAGAGTTACTATGGTATATAAAAGGTGAACAGTTGAAGAGAGAAAGATTACTTGCTTTTTGAAATTCAAAGCATTTGAACCCCAGAATCCCAAATTCATCTCTTCTTTCAAATCCTTTCCTTTAAACCTCTCAAATGGCGATTACCTGCACAACCTTCAGACTCAAGAACACTACAACAATGAAAATCATAGTTAATGGTGAGGGGAAGACTGAAAAGCTCACTCTACAAGAAGGAACCTACTTCACCAGAGTTGAATGGGCTGATAATCTGAATTTCGATCTAGTGTATGAAGTGGACTATGAAGGATTGCTGTTGAACAAAACCATGCGTAAGATCATCAAACAACAGCACTAGAGTTCTTTCTTGAAGTTGGAGGGTCCTGCTACCACAGGGCTCATTAAGGCATTCTATTCAAACCTATACACCATTCAGGAGTTTGATGATGTTGTAATGATGGATTTTGGGGGAAAATCCACCCTCATTTGCATGAGGATGATTGGAAGTGCTCTCAACATGCCCAACAAGGGCAATTAGCTCAGAAGGATCGGTGATGAAGATGTCGTTGTGATTCCTGAAGATTGGGAGCTCCCGCTAATTATTTGTCAGGGGACATAGCGTAGCGGCATGAGTTGGACCACTAAGATGTGCCACAAACTTGTGGTGAAGCTGCTATTATCGAAAATGGGCTCAGTGACTAGCTGCTCCTATTTTGAGAGGTGTGTGGTCTACTATATGGTAGAGGGTTAAAAGTTGAACTGGCAAGTGATGATCCTTCATCATCTGACCATGTTGACTACCATTTATCACTATGATTACCTCATTACCGAACTAATGAGGGTAGCAAAAGTTGACTTAGCTCAGTTTTTTAGGGAGTAGTGAAATAATGCTACCGATAAAGAAGCAATTTGAGATGGTGTATTTCAGCAGACTAGTTCCAATCAGGTGCACGCTAGGTATAATAAAGCACAACAGAAGTGAAAGCTGAAGTGTGTACCGATAGTTGTGCATGTGGACATCCTAAAGGAGGATGAAGATGGATTCATGGTGGACTTTAATGACTGTGATGACTAGGACAAGGTTCCCATATCTAACATCCTGGAGAAAGTCACCATCGCCTCATCTCTAAGTAGAAGGCTACTTCCTCCGAGCTTAAGGGGAACAGCCCTGCGAAATCCAAAGCCAATGAGGCCCTTGCTCAGCCTCAATGACATAGAAGGAAAATGAAGGCCAAGACCTACACCCAAAGAGAAGTAGAGGCCAAGATCCAAGCTAAGTAGCAGCAGAGGAAACAGAAGATGTAGATGTGGCCAATGACTCCCTACGTCAAAGAAAATGGAAAATTGTGTTTTCTAAGGAATTAGAGGAGCAGGGCGAGGCTAAGAAGTCAAGAGAAGAGGATACTTTGAGTCCTAATGCTGTAGTGGAGGTTCAGGAAGCATTTGCTAAAGTTAAGGGCATCCACCGCAAGCGTTCTGCCACCAGAAGACCCCTACAAAGCAATGTGCAGGTGGTGAACAGCGAGGAGGATGTTGGAGACACCCTCTCCCTTATTCTTGAGGAGTTTGATCCCCAGGAACCCAACCTCCCCACACCCTCTTTCACTCATTTTGAGGAATCTGCAACTCAGCATGAGCAATCTCAAGCTGACCCATCCTTTGGTCAAATAGCTATCCTAGAGGTCCCTAAAATTCCTACCCCCTCTTCTCCTGTAAATCCTTCTAATCCCTCAGTTTTTACTTTTGTAGATTCTGAAAAACAAATTGTAAATTCTCCTCCTCCTTCCAATACTATAAATTCTCCTATCAAAATCTCATCTTCACCTATCAATACCCAAAACTCACCTATCCACATATCTTCACCCAGGAAAAGCCATGACTCATTTTCTCCGAGTCATTCCCCAGTAAATAACCCCTCTACTCATTCTTTTCTTGTAAATTCTCAATATCAAACCCTTCCTTATACATCCATTATACCTTCTATTTCGCTCAACCAAACCATCCCCAAACTTCTTCACATGTACAAACCTCGGAACCACCCTCTTCTTCAAACCCATCTTCTGCCTCCTTATCCCATCTAGTTAGGGAAGTTCCCAATGCTGAGAACTACACTCAGTAGGGAAAAGCAAGTGGTCAGATTGCTAAGGTAAATTTTACAGCTCGTGAAATAACTGAACCCAGTAGAGAGCTAATTTATAAGGATTTGGCTGATGCATCTTTCTTAGCAGAAATTAGAGAGTTAGCTAGGAAGAAATTCCCTGCACTTAAGACCATCGCTGAGTTAGATGGAGTAGTAAGCCAAGTGCTACTAGCTCATGAATTGACGAACTTATCCTCCAGACCAAAGGAAAATTTGCCTGAGTTCGAATAGTACACAAGTGTGCCCAGTTAATCTCTATACTTTGAAGAGTTTGAGAGGATCTAGGGTAGCTTGTTGGCTATTCGAGGTCATTTGGCAAAAGAGAGTATCCGAAGTTTGGTTGATAAGATGGCCCTGATAGTCATAGGGTTGATGGATTCTGTAGCCCAGCTTGGGGCAATAATCACGTCTATCCCCATGTCTACTACAATGGCTAACGTTGTTGCAGCAAAGATAAAGGGTAGTGTGGATGCTGCTACTGAGCAGCTGAGTCTCTTGGGTACCGAAGTGACACAGAGCAATAAACTAGGTGAGGAATAGGCCAAAATAAAAAGACTGACAGATCACAAGATCGAGAATGTCTTCAAACAGGTGAAATAACCAAAGATGTTAGCCACATAGTGAAGCTGGTTGAAGCTCAGCCAAAGTTCTTGCTTATCCATGACAACAAGTAGGATGAAATGGATAAGGCCATTGAAGAGAGGCATGCAATAATGGATAAGGCCCTTATCGTCAACCTTGATTCTCTACACACCAAAATGAACACCATCCAGCACGAGGTTGATGAGTACGTAACTGAGAGGGTCTCCTCTTCGTAGAAGTTTTTAGTTTCTACCATGGGGAAGATTTTTCCAGACATGCCGACTCCAAGTTTGCCTGCTACAGAATCGCTTAAGATTGGAATGACTATTCACACGAAGCTGAATGTTATCAAGCTCAAAGCGGAAGACCTGCAGAAGATCATCGGTACTCTGATGAAGATGGGTGAGCTGGATGTAAAGGACATTGATTACACTGCAAAGTGTATATCATCAATAGGTCCCAAGGTCCTTGATATTTAGGTGCAACTGAAGATAGCATTGACTGCAATGGACTTTTGAGGCCTTTTTCAATGTTTTCAATAGTTTTCGTGTCAGGGCTTTGAGTAGATTACACATCTCTCCTGATGACACCATCTTCTTCTTCTTAGTGAGCTTAATGATCAAGACTTTCTTACTACTGAAGGCAAAAAGCAACTGGAGCAAGAGATATCCTCGTAGATCATAGGCCAATAAGAGAACTTCAAGGCTACCCTTGATGCCTTTAATACCTTCCTTGAATAAATTGTGCAAGGTCAGATAGCAAAGGGGGAGAAGGTAGCTGAAGATGCTCTCTGAATGACGAATCTTAATAAGGGAACTCTTCTAAGGCAATCATCACAAGCCTCCTCAGCAATAACAACCAAAATCCAACCAAGACAAGGCTGCTAGCTCTTCCTCTTTTATACATAGAAAGTAGTATAGGACATATTCTTTGTTTTATTTCAAGAACTTGTAATAGGGCTTTAGTATGTAATCTTAGTTCAGGACATAAATATTGTACTAACTATGTCCTTTTTTTAATTAATAAAAATGTACAAGTTCACACCTCAAGTTAAGATCTTCTTAACTTTATTTTTTATGATGTATGTATGTTTCTACTGTGTATTGAATACATTATGCAAGAACTCATTCAAGAGACCAACTCTGAAATAAAGCTAAAGTAAGACAAAGTCCCAAAGTGAAGAGAAATCCTCTAAGTATGGGGGAGTTGAGCTACTTGAAGAAGACTAACTTAGTATGGGGGAGTTTAAGTTGACTAAGGGAAGTTACTCAGCACAAGGGAATCTTACATCACTTTTCAGGTATTCTTGATATCTCTAAACTATTTATTCAATTAACTTCTTCTTCCACCTAGTTTGCTATCTATCCAAAATGGAAGATTGTAGATACCAAGTTAATAGTACCTCATAGTACTTTAATGTTTTGGAAATAGCAAACTGTCTAGGTTATTGAAGTTAATTGAGTACTAAGTATACTCTTAATTAATGAAGCTGACTAAAATGTGTTTAAGTTAAAACAACATAGTTTTGCTGAGTAATTAATTAAGTTACGGCTTAGAGTAGGAAAAGCTGAGTCAATACTAAGTACTACATAGTTTAGAAGTATATCAACTCAGTTGTGCTGAGTTAGCCTTTATTAATTAAAAGCTATTTCCTTTGACACTGAATGACACACATACTCTAACAAATTCTATGAGAAATGGAATATTCCTTAGATATTTTTCAGGTTAAATAGCGCTAAAATTAAGGAAGATTTCTAGTAGTCCTCATAAGACAAAAGGTATCAATACACAATGTCGGGATTCCTCACTAAAGTCCAAGATAAAAGGAATCATCTAACATTCGCCATTTTCCAGTGTCTCTGCACATCTCTGCCAATGTCAGAAATTCAATCAATCTAAAGATTGCATGTTGCATTATTGCATGCCTCTCTCAACTAAATTGCTTGAAGACAAAATGAGATTTTGTCAACAGAATTTTATCATGCCTCAATGTTCAAATTTCTATCTCTAAACATCCTGCAATCTATCTGCAACGGGAAGATTTGAAAGATATGAAGAGAAGAGAAATTAAGATCAACGACCTCATTAAGTTTTCAATGGCTACTTCACAAAGTTTCAACTATAAATAGAAGACAGACTTTCAAACTTGGTGAATCACCATAAATTTCTTTTAGAGCTGAAACTCTACGAAATTACTCCTAGCTTCAAGAAATTCTAAACTCAAGCAATCATCAAACATCAATTCCAAATCTGTTTGTAATAGAGAGATTCACTTAGATTTAACATTGTAAGGATTCAACGTTTCTATAAGTTAAATTTAGTTTGCAATCTTTTCTTTCGAATCTAAGTGTTAGTTTGAGAAAGGTACCCAAACTAATCATAAATCTATATCTACCCGGTGTAAAGGTTTCTCCGCCTAAGTAAGGAATGAACACTGGTGGATTAAAGCTCGGAAAAGGTATTTGGGGACTAGAGGTAGGCTCGGGGCCGAACCAGGATGAATTCAGGTGTTGAAGTTCTAACTTACGCTTTTAGCTTTTACCGTGTCTTGCTCAACCATCATCTCATCTTTGTTTATCATTTTGCTTGAAAAATCAATCCCAAGTTAAGTCGAGTACTCAGCAAAAGATTGAAAATAAACTATGCCAGCGAAGCTGAGCAGTTTATATAATTTTTATATCGCAACTTAGCACGCATATAAAAATGTAACTTTACAAAACAGTATTTCGTAAATCTTAAAAGTAACAAAGATTCGCATTCACCCCCCCTCTATGCTTGTTTTCAAGCTCTCTAAGGACCAACAAAATGATCTACAAATAAATTTTATTTACAATTGCGAAACCTGAAGGAAAATAAAACCCTAACATACATCTAACCTAAACTACTTGCATATAGAAAGATTAGCATAAAATATATCACAACATCATGGTATAATTAGTAAACCAAACAAGATGCAATTAGTAGAATAAGTTAGATTAGGGTGAATCGTGTGCGAAATGATTTAAAAATGGGGGATTCAGGTTCCCCGTGCATGTTTATTATAAAGTAATTGATTTTAGATTCGATTTCACAAATTGTATTATTTAAAATTTAATCATGGTATAAATGATGAGGTTGGTGATAGGGGAAAAATGTATTTTCTGTCATGTGGGGCCTAAAATAGTAATAAAGTGCAGGAAAATAAATAAAGTAGGTTAAAAATATAAAATAGATAGAAAATAAAATGCAAAATCATGCCAAAGAGTTTCCAAAAGTTTATAATCTTACCCCTCTTATGTGAACCCACAAGTTTTGGAGCCAAGAAAGCTGAAGAAAGAGATCCCAAATTCTTTTTGTAGTCGATTTGGTTGAAAAATGTAGAAAAGTAGGTTTTTTAGTGAGGGGAATGAGGAAAATCGGGAGTTAGATTTTCAGTTTCTGACTCATACCCGAAAGGAGAAGGGACTTTCAAAGAAAAAGAGTCTGAAAACGAAAGTGGAGAATTTCCTAACTTTTTCCCAAAAAATCCCTAAGTTCTCTCTTTAGAATTTTCTGACCTTAAAAAAATTTCCCAAAGAAGTAAAGTTCCACCCTTAAAAAATCTAATTTTTAGATTTATATATGTTAGACATGATGTATGCCCTAGAGGAAATTAGGGCGATATATGTTTATTAGATATAATGAACAAACGGTTTCAGATTATTATTAATAATAATTAAGGCATCTTTGTTGCTTATCAATGCTTTTAATTTATTTATGTATCTCGCAGGTATCATATATGTATATTATTAAATATGTATATGTGCATTGATGAGACAAAATTCGTGACTACTTCATAGCATAAAAGTGCAAGGACATAGTGGGAGCTATGTGGTATGAGAACTACACATATATGTTACCATGAATAATCTAAATATCCTAATGATAGTTTCATTGAGACTGGACATCAATGGACCGGATAGACTAGGATGTGTAGGCTTACTCCTTGGATTAGATCTAAGTAGCCGATCTCATGAGATGAAGGCGGTACCTTGGGTTAACACATGAATGTATTCGTGTAATATATTGGAGACCGCTATAAGACAAACACTCAGAAATAACTATATCCATGTGTTGGTCTCATGTCTTATTGTAGTAACAGTACAAGTATCCTTAAACCTGAGATATTGGTTACCTTGTGTAGGAGTTGCTATACTTTGGGACACACTTATTCATACCCTGGCGATTAGGATGATACGAGTGATTACGGGTATAGTGATGATCACATGTTGGTAAGCCAAGTAGTCAATATGGGAACCATCGCACCTGATATAATGATATAGTGGGAGATTACCTTAGGGCCCCTTGTTGAAGTGATGCACTCATAAACCTCTAATGAGAGTATAAGATTGATAGAATGAGTTTCTAGTCAATCTAGATATATAATGACCGAGTGGTGTTCTTCGTGAACAAGTCTAATTTTAGGATAACTACGGCTATTACATGAGCTGACACTTAATCCGAGCTCAATAAACTAGATGGTACTTAAACTGATGGAAGGAGTGTATTGTATTGGTTACTATTGCAAAACCAGATCAAGTCACAAGCACATGATGTTCCAAGAATCGGGGATTCATACGCCTTTGCTAGAAAGCCCATTTGATCGTCTAGAGCTATTAGGTTCCATATCTATCTGGAACACTGAGCCTAAAGGTTCCTGCATGGGAAGCCAAGTTTAGGTTAACCTCTAGTGGCTCAATACTTTGGGATCCTATTAGTCACACACTTTGGGTCTTTATCGGACTAAGTAAAGAACCTATACACCGGGTCTATGCCGAGAATATCTGTTTGTCGAATTTGTTAGAAGAATTAATAATTGGTTAGACAAAATTAATAATTAAAAGAAATACAAAGAAAATAGGGAAAATAGCATGGAGCGAAGCAAGGGAATTTTTCCCATTGTGAGTGGGTCCCAAACGAACACATGATGTTCGGAGTGGGGCCTATGCAGCTACCCCGCGAGCTGAAATGCTCATGGGCCGCTAGCGTATGGGGTAAGCCCGCACGCGCTAGCGGTTGCAATCCCACTGGCATGGTAGGCTTTCCTTGTAAAGGGGATCTGCAAGTTGGCCCGCGAGTCCAAGTGACCCGCGTGGCTAACCCGCTAAGTGGGATTTGAATATTCCCATCCCACTTTGTGTTTGAGGGGGAGTCAAACACTCCCCCTTTTCCCTATATATAGGCCTCACCTCTCTCATTATTCTACACACTTCACCTCAACCATTCTCTCTGAGTTTAACATCTCTTTCTTTGTTCGTTGTGTGAGATCCTTCATGAATTTATCCAAACAAACGAAGAATTCTTTTGAAAGCTCTTTCTAATTAAAGTGATCCTTCTCGATTTACATTTTCAGGTTAGTCTTCGAGCGTTGTAGCAGCTGCTATCTATTAACGAGTTCTACCTCAATGAGGTTTTGGTTAGTGAAGATCCATGTAGATCAATCATAGAGGCTATCCTAGTTTGGAGGCTCGTGCTAACAAAGTTCTTCCGAATTACTCTAAGGGAACGCCGCATCCAAAAGAAAGAGAAGCACAGATTAACTAGTAATGTTCTAAGCTTATATGCTAGGTTTCTTTTATAAGTTTTATAAACCTATAAACATCTATGGAATCTTTTAACTTAAATTACATCAATCATGGCATGCTTAGGATATCTTTAGGTTAATCTTAAGTTTTGAAATTCTACCTTGCAACTTTTGTATGTTCAATTACTGTCTTGATTAACTAGCAATATAGTGAGTGGTAAAAATTGTAAATAAGTGGAAGTTGAAGGGTATTTTTGAGAAAAATAAAAATAAAATAACGGCAAAAAGGGAACAAAAAAGTGGAGTGGGGAGCAAGTTGGTCGGAACCGGTCCAAACTGTCGGGAACAACCCAATTCGGGCCTATCTCAGTCCCCAAAAAAGGGTTGTTCTGGGCCTGCACCGGCTTGCTTGTAAAGGCTAGGACCGACCCAGCATGCTGGCACCAGTACCGACCCGTTTTAAAAAATCGAACCTGTCTAGTTCGACTAGGGTGGGCAGACTAAAAAAATTTATTTTAAAAATTTTTTAACTGGTTTTTTTTTACTTTTCTATGGTTTTTGGGATGGTTTTGGCTTGGTTTTGAACAGTTTTAACTTCCACGAGACTCAAGGATCTCCTCCAAACATCTCATAACATCAAAGGAGATCATTGAAACAAAAGAGGCAAGTGAAAATACTTCTCATCATCGCTTTGTGAGAGGGACCAGGAATCCCATGCTCATAGGTTGCCCTTCGTGTAGTTACTACTAACATAAGCCAGAATGGCTACACGAAAAGATCAAGGAATAGAAATCATATATGGGCTGACATGATTTTTTCGAAGTTAACCTCAGAACACACTTGTTGAATCCAAGTCAACAGTACTTCATAGTACTTAAACATTTTGGAAATAACAAACAGTTTAGGATAGTTAAATTAATTGAGTACTGAGTAGAATCTTAATTAATAAAGTTTACTTGAGTTTGTTTAAGGGAAAACAACTCAGTTTACTAGATGATTAATTAGGTTATGGCCTAGAGTAAGAAAAGCTATGTTCAGCCTAGTACTATGTAGTTTACATGATATAGACTCAACGAAGCTGAGTTAGCTTTTATTTACAAAAGCTGAGTAACTTTGACACTTAGAGAAATATATGAAAGAAATGCATTTAACGGTTTTTATGAGAAACATAATATTCCTTGGATGCTTTTTAGGAGAAAAGGCATTGAAATTAAAGAAGATATTCAAGTAGTCCTCACAACAAAAAGGTGTTAGTATGGAATGTTGGAGATTCCTTGCTAAAGTCCAAGCCAAAAGGAAACCTTTGACATGCACCATTTCTCAATGTCTCCGCGCAACTCTATAAAGTCTGCAAGTTAACCATTCATAGAATTCCATGTTGCATCTTACGTGACTCTCTATCAGAATGAATTTCGTGAAGGAAATGAGTTTTTGATGCATCAGGATTAACAGATTAATCTCGCACCTCAACATTCGAAATCTCTATCTCTAAACATCTTGGAATTTATTTCAAATGGGCAAATTTGAAAGATATGAAGAGAAGAGAAATTGGAGACAATGTTAGAATGAAAAGTTTGCAACGACTACTTCGAAGAACTTCAAGTATAAATAGAAGACTGAAGTAGCCGTTCAAACTTGGTGAATCACCTCGAATTTCTTAAAGAGCTAAAACTCTGTTCAATCATTCATAGCTTTCAAAATTTTCAAATCAAGAAATCAAGGAAATCTTCCAATCTGTTTGTAATAGAGAGTAATCCCTTTAGATTTAAAACTATAAAGGATTTAACATTTTTATAAGTTGAAATTCTCATTTCACAATCTCTTTTCATAAATCCGAATGATAGTTTGGGAAGGGTACCCAAATTGTGTTTGAGTGGTACTTAGAAAGGAAGGTACTTTCTGTAATCGTGTCTATCTACTATAAAGGCTTGTCCACCTAAGGAAGGAAAGGAAAATATTTGTGGCTTAAAGCTTGGAAAGGAATCCAGGGATTGTAGGTAGGCTAGGGGCCGAACCAGGATAAAATTTCAAGTGTTAAGTTTCTAACCTTTGTCGCTTGTCTTTACAGCTTTATCTCATTCATCATTCTCTCTATTTTACAAAGTGTTTCTTGAAAAAACAATACTAGTTGAGTAAAGTACTCAACAATGACTGAGATAAATTGGGCTAGCAAATAGTTTTTAGACCCAGCTCAGCTCACCTTACACAACATGCATCTAAAAAACTTAACTTGGAAAAGAATTTTTATAAAATCTAAAAAGTACCAAGTAAAGCATTCACCCTAATTTGCTATTTATATTAAGCTATTTCATACCAACAAGTAGTATCGGAGTGATTGCTCAAATTATAAACTAATCGTCTTTGGGTTAAAGATCCAAAATTGCTTATAACAGCTTTAGCTTTGGCTTAAGACAAATGGTACTTCTTAAAGAAGGAATGTCTGTAACCAAGTTCCCATTGTTTGACGATAATCATTACACATTTTGGAAAAACCGCATGAAAAACTTTATACATTCATAGAGCATGCAAGCATGACTCTCTATAGAGCTTTGCCTAAGAATTCTTACAATTTAAGGAATGAGGAACGTTTCCCAGTCGATCCATAAGATTATGATGATGTTGACTCTAAGGTTTCTCAAGGAAAATGTGATACCCATCCATTAGTTACATTGTACGTTAAATGTTATAGAATTTAATAGGATCTCGGGCTATGATACTGTGCAAGAAATCTGGAGGAAGCTGGAGATTACCAACGAGGGGATTGACAAGGTCAAAAAGTCAAAGATTAATCTCATGCTGAGAGAGTATGAGATGTTCCAAATGGGCACCAATGAGGGTATTTAAGCCATGAATACCAAGGTCATTAATAAACTAAAGTGATTGGGTAGTAGTTCACTGAGTAAGAGATGGTGAAAAAATTTCTCAGCACTCTTATCTTAGAGTGGGATGCCAAGAAGAGCACCATCAAAGAGGCTCACGATCTTAAGACCTATAGCTATGATGAGCTTATAGGAACCTTGCTGACTTAGGAAATGTCCTTGAGGAAATATAAAGATAACTCAAAAATGAGTAAAGGCAAGGAGTAAGAGGGTAGTGATTCAGATGAGCAAATAGCCCTTCTAACGAGGTGATTTAAGCGCTTCATGAAGAAGGACTGGAAGTTCAATAAGAAGAAGTTACCTGCTAAAAACAAGTCAACTTAGCATCGAAGAGGAGATGAGGAAGGACCCAAGAAGGAACACAGCAAAGATGTTAAGTGCTTTGGCTATGGTGAAAAGGGTTATATTCAATCATCCTGTTAAAAAACCAAGAAGGATAAATATAAGAAGAGGTTTGCTCTCACCTGGAGCGATTCTGAGGAATCTTCATCCTCAAATAAAGAAGCTATAGGTTCTTCCAACCTCTACTTAATGGAGATAGAGAATGAAAGGGGTGAGAGCTCAGCATCTGCTTCCAAGAGCAACCAATCCATTGCTAACTCTGAAGCTGAGTGCAACAAAGGGAAAACCCCTCAAACTAATGTACATCCTAAAATCCCTTTGTCAATTGAAGAATTCTCCCAAGTACTCTTTGATGTTATGAAACTGACTAATAAGTTAAGGAAAAATATCAAGGAGCTAGTGAGGAAGTAAAGATCAGGAAGATACTATCGCTTCATTGTCTCTTGATATCCGCTTTCTTTAAAAAAAGCTAAGTATCAGGAATGTCATAACAACAAGCTCACTAAGCGATTAGATGAGTTGAATACTAGGATAATAACTTTAAAGGAGAAATAGGTTCCTCCTCCAGCCAACAGGCCAACTTTGAGTAACCAAACTCCCAATTCTAAGAGGAAGAATTCCTTTAAAAAGAAGAAAGTGAGCCATCCTCAAGCAAAAGTGGCGTGTGGCTTTTGTGGCAAAGCTAGACATGCTACAGCTCTCTATAGGCATACAAATGGTTATTATGATGAGTACGACTGGTCTAATATAAGCACTACTAACAAAGGAGGACCCAACTTGAAAGCATGGGTACGTAATAAAACATAATTATTTTACAGGTGAGCCTAAGATCTACTGATGAAACTTGAATGTAGTATTTGGATAGTGTATGCTCTTGGCATATGATGGGAGATGAAAGCCAATTCATCTCATTAGAGCGCAAAAGTAATGGAAGTGTCAATTTCGGAGAAAACCAAAAAGGTAAGATTGTAGGTTGTGGCACAATTGGTGTCTCTCCTTCAATCGAAGAGGTTTCTCTAGTCAAAGGACTCAAGTTAAACTTACTTAGTATAGCCCAGCTTTGTGAAAAAGGTAGAGAGGTTACATTTAACTCAGCATGTTGCTCAGTTATTGATTGTGACTGACTCAACTATACTCTTTACTCCTAGTAATGTCTATATGATTGATTTATCCCCGGGCTCCACTAATGTTTGTCTTGTATCTAAGGAGGATAACTCATGGCTTTGGCATAAAAGGATGGGTTATATAAATATGAACATTCTATCTAGACTAGCAAAAAAGCAACTAGTTATGGGTTTACCCAGTATCAGCTTTGAGAAGGATAAACTTTTCTCGGCTTGCTAGTTTGGTAAACAAGTTAAGAAATTATCTAGGTCAATTAATCACGAAGTTACTAAGAGACTATTAGAGCTCCTCCATCTAGATCTTTTCGGTTTAGTTCAACCTATGAGCATGGTTGGTAAGAGATTCTCATTGGTGGTTGTTGATGACTTCATGAGATTCACTTGAGTAGTCTTGTTGAGTAGCAAAGATGAAACTTTTGAATCATTGTCAAACTAAGTAATCAGATTATTAATGAAATAGGAACTAAAATCAGTAGAATTCGAAGTGATCATGGACATGAATTCGAGAATTTCCATTTCGAAGAATTCTGTTCAACACATGGTATTGACCATAACTTTTCTACTCCTGATACTCCTCAACAAAATGGGGTTGTAGAATGGAAAAATAGAACCATAGTTGAGATGGCTCGATCCATGTTGAGTGATAACAATCTACCAAAGTACTTTTGGGGAGAAGCTGCTAACACAGCCTATTATATCTTAAATCAGGTTTTAAGTCGCTGAATTTTTTAGAGAACACCCTATGAGCTTTGGTGAGGGCATAAGCCTAAGATTGGTCATCTCAGATAATTTGGCTGTAGGTGCTTTATTCTTAACACCAAGGAGCAGCTAGGTAAGTTTGATCTAAAGGCTAATGAAGGTATCTTTTTAGGATACTCAACTAATAGCAGGGCATATAGAATATATGACAAGAGAACTGGCCTATTAGAGGAGTCTATGCATGTAATGAAACTAACAATGCAAATAGACGTTCATCTGCTGAAGATGAAGGAGTAACTTAGTAAGAAAATCTACTCAACATATCACTCTTTATGCTACCCAACCCAGCACAAGAACCTAAAGCTGAGGGAGTCAAAGAAGACAATAATCTTTCCATCAACTTCAACAAAGGTGAAGATCAACCTTAGCCTCAATAACCAAATGTAAAACCTTCAGTAGTATATCTAAGTTTTCCAAGAGAGATTAGAACTCATTACAATCATCCACTCGAAAACATTGTTGATGATATTTATAATCAAGTGATGATGCAAGGTCAGCTCAACAGGATGATGAGCCATCCAACTTTCATCTCTTTGATTGAACCCAAGAAGTTTGAAGATGCTAAAGGAGATGATTATTGCATAATCACGATGCAAGAGGAGCTGGATTAGTTCAAGCGTAATGATGTTTGGGATCTAGTTTCAAAGCCCAAAGGAAAATCAATCATCGACACCAAATGGATTTTTAAGAACAAGCTTGATGAAGATGACATTATTGTTAAGAACAAGGCCATGCTTATTGCTTAAAGCTACAATCAGCAAGAAGTCATGATTATAATGAAACTTATGCTCCTATAGCTCAGCTTAAAGAAATTTGAATCTTGTGCGCTTTTGCATCCCATATGAACTTCAAATTATTTCAAAAAGATATCAAATTCATTCAAGAGGAAGTTTATGTTTCCCAACTTCCAGGCTTTGAAGATCCAAAGAAACCTGAGCATGTTTTCAAACTGAAGAAAGCTCTTTATGGATTGAAGCAAGCTCCAAGAGCTTGGTATGAGAGGCTAACAAATTTCATAATCAGCAAAGGCTTTGAAAGAGGGGGAATAGATACAACCTTATCTATCAGGCAAATAAAAGGAGATGTGTTACAAATTTATGTTGATGACATCATTTTTAGAGCAACTGATAAGAAGTTGTGCAAGGAGTTCAGAAAGAAAATGAAGAGCGAATAAGAGATGTTTATGATGGGATAACTGAACTCTTTCCTTGGACTTCAAATCAAGTAGAGTGAAGATGGAATCTTCATCAGCTAAGCAAAGTATGCCAAAGAAGTCCTGAAGAAGTTTGATATGGAGCATTTGAAGCTAATATCCACTCCCATGGTCACTGATACAATCTTAAATAGAGATGAAGCTGGTAAGCCAGTAGATAGTAAGTTCTACATAGGTATTATATGCTCTCTTCATTATTTAATAGCTAGAGGCCATAAATTCAGTATGTTGTGTGCCATTACATTTGTTATCAAGCTGACCCTAGAGAATCTCACTTAGTAATGTTAAGAGAATTCTCCAGTACTTGCAAGGTTCACTTGATGCAGGTCTATGGTATCCCAACAACTCAGAATTTACAGGATTCATAAATATTGACTATAATAAATTCAAGCTCGATAAGAAAAGCACCAGAAGAGGATGCCATTTTCTTGGAGAATGTCTTTCTCATGGTATAGAAAGAAGCAAACTTCTATTGCGCTGAGTACATGGTGGCAGGAAGTTGTGTAGCACAACTGCTATAGATTAAGCAACAACTAGAGGATTATGCTATAAAGTCAAAATTCCTTGAAGTTATGTGTGATAACAAAAGTGCAATTGACCTATCCAAGAATCCAGTTCAACATGGTAGGATGAAGCATGTCAATATAAGACATCACTTCATAAGGGATCATGTGCTAAAGGGAGATGTCAAACTAGAGCATGTTCCTTTTGAGGAACAATGAGTTGACATATTCACCAAACCATTGGCCAAGGAACAATTTAATGTTCTAAGGCAGCTTAATAGAATGGTGAACCCCATATAAAGAAAAATCAATGGCTAGGTGTTGGAAATAAAATCCTGACTCAGTCAAATAAGGTAACATGTATTTAACATTATTTATAATTTAAAGTAACACTGTGAGATTCAATTTCACGGTTAAAAATAAAAAACCCACTTTATTCAAAGGACATTTTTGAATTGGAACCGTCTAATTACAAAGCTCACCATTTTAATATATCGGTTAATTAAGTGTTAATCTCAGTATTGATTTTGATCTTCTATTTTGTGAGCGCCACGTATCACTACAAGTTGAAGAGGTTTATAAACGTTGCGAGTGTTGAAGAGAGTGGTTACTTGCATTTTTGAAATCTCAATCATTTCAACTACAAAAGAACTCTAAATCAATCTTTCTCTCGAGTTCCCTTTCTCAAATGGCGATTACCAAAAGAACCTTTGTCCTTCAAAGCAAATCTAAAAGGAGCATCTATGTAAACACTAAATGAAAGTAAGAGAAGATTACATTCCCCACTAGAAAAGTATTCACTAAGGTGGAATGGGGCTCAAACTTATATTATGGCCTGGTTTATATAGTGGAATATGAAGGGTTGTTGAGGAACATGATCCTTCACAAAGTAATCAAGTAGTAGAACCTAAGCCAATTGCTACAAATGGAAGGATCAGCCATTGTTGGCTTGATCAGAAGCTTCTTTGAGAATCTTTATACCATCCAAGGGTATAATGACGTGCTTCTGGTGGAAATTGAAGGGAACTCCCACCTCATATACTCAAGGCTATTACGGAGTAACCATAATATGCCATGCAAGAGAACTTAACTTAGGAGAAATGGATATGAGGATGCTGTGGCAGTTCCTAAAGATTGGGAACTCCTGGTAGATTATGGATCTGGCAAGATTGATACCTCTAGAATGAGTTGGGTAGCAAGGGCTGCCATGAGCTTGTTGTGAAGATGCTGCTACCAAAGATGGGATCCTCACTAGCTGCACCTATTTCGAAAGGTGTGTAATCTACCATATGGTAGAAGGTAAGTAACTAAATTATCCAGTAATGATTCTTCATCATTTGACCTTTACTACTGTGAGCGGGCGACACGGAGCGATGGGCCAAGAGCGCGCGGGTTTCATAGGCGCGGTCCACCGGGGTGTTTTGAAAACAGATGAAGGAAAGCACCGGGTCTGGGACCTGGAAAAAAGGTTAAAAAGAGAAAAAGGCGAAAACGTTTAAGATCAGTTCGAACCCGAATCCGCCGTCTCTCAGTGTGGAGTCGCCACCTGGATTAGCTCTTTCCAGGAATTAGAGTCCTGTGAGGCTTAACGTCCGGGGGAC
>CATIWQ010277446.1:0-16331 GCA_949673415.1 Euphorbia schlechtendalii | reverse complement strand
TGTTTTTCTCTACTAAACTTGCTTTTAGGGAGTATCTTTATATTTTATATGTTCTCTAGTTTATTTATACATTTGTCTATTCATTAGTCTACCATCCAAACCATCAAAACTCTACAAATTATCTTATTTCGTTTATTCCGTAACTCTAGTTGGTCTTTAGAATTGAATCCCTTCCCTGTGAGATCGATATCTTTTAAAACTACATCGATACCGTATACTTGCAGTGGTCACCATTTTTCTATTTTGATAGCGGTACTGACAAAACCTGTTCATATTTTGAACTTTTATCTTATCGGTAGAGAAGTGGGGAACAAGGTTTTTGACTTCATCATCGAATATAAGCCCTCTAAATTAGTATAGTCAAAACCTTGCGATCAAGTTTTTGGCGCTGTTGCCGGGGAAGGTAAGTGCACTCTAGAGATCAAATACCGGGAGACTATGGTACTAAGTCTAAAAATTGAAGAAATAGAAGGATTAAAGAAGGTCGCAATCGCGACTATAGATCGCGCTCTTGAAGTTATACAACAAAACCTTCTATTTTTGTTTTGAAGGAAATCATGATCACGATAGGCCTTCGCGATCGCAATACGGGCCCCGAATTCTCCTTCACCATAACCATGTTTAATATTTTCTTTTCTTTTCTTTTTCAATTTTCAGACTAGTTAGTTTTTTTTTTATGTTTTTCATATTTAGTAAAGTCTCTCATAATGAGGACATTGTGTTCTCTAGTGGGGAGGGGGCATTCGTAAAAATCCCAAAAAATCAAATAAATTAAAAAATTGATGAATTTGAAAATTTTTCTTGATTTTGTGTTCTTTATACATTATCCATACCTATACTATATTAACATATGCTTCAAGGTTATTGTGAGTGTTAGGTCAAGTTTGATGTTTATGCAAATTTCAAACAAAATTTTTGTTTCGAATTTGAGCGCACGTTGAGAGTGTGAGTGCTTCATAGCACAACATTTAGCATTTGGCAAGGATGAGTGGTGAGTAACATTCAAAGCAACATTCCAAGTAAGTTTCGATATATATTTCAATGTAACATGAATTAGTATAAGTTATATAGTTTTAGTTTAATGCTACCGATAAGTTAGTAGTGGAGTAATATCTAATAGTATTCTTACTATGAGTTTTATATACTATTCTCAAATACATCCTATAAGTATTGAGTGTGTTAAAAGTGTTAGGAAACTATATCCATAATACTTTGAAAGTGATCAATAAAGGATGAGGGTATTAAGAGTGAAAAATCAAAAGAAAGAGAGGATAACCAATGAGTTATGCAAAAGGTGAGGAATGGTACGGAGCAGAAACTGTAACCATTCAATGAGTGAAAAAAAAGAAAAAGTAGCATAGCACGAAAAATGGGTGCAATGTACAAATCTGAACTTAAAAAACATATGCTTAAAAGAAAAAAAAAAGAGAGAAAGTGGTATGGAGCATAAAATGCAACCACTAAAAAAAGGGGAGAGTGGTATGGAGCATAAAATGCAACCACTAAGAGTGTTTTAGCATCCTATGTTACCTAAAAATACCTTGAGATCAAACTTTTCAAAGCGTGCTCCTTTTGTCCTTTATACTTTATGCTCCCTCCAACTTTTAATAATAGACTTTTTAACTGTTTCACACATATTAAGGAAAAATTAATTAAGGATGTGATATGACTAATTTACCCTTAAAACTTCATTAACTCATATCCATGTTTGCATAAATGGCTTTATTTGGGTATAAGTGGAAAAATAAGGGAAAAGTTGCATTGATTGAAGAGAATGACTATTAAAAAAAAGAAAAAGCATACTTGGTAAAACGACTATTATTAAAAGTTGGAGGGAGTAGTATACTTGAGAGAAGGAAATATTAAAGTGAGCGTATATCACTTATATGAAGACGCAATTCGGTTGACTCTCCATTAAGAGCAAAGGTATGCAACTGGACTATATAAATTGCACATTACTAATTTGTGGGAAAATTTCAAACTTTTACTTGAATTTTATACAACGTGGGAATGTGGTACCCACTACGATAGTCTTTTGCCAAATGAGGTACAAACTTGAATTACTATTATATACACTTCTATTGTGTTTACCTTGAGGACAAGGCAAAAGTTAAGTGTGGGGGTGTGATAAGTGTATGATTACACTTATTATCATGACATTTTCAAGATTTTGTTTCATTTTATACTTCATATAAAAGATTTCATGTGGTATGTAGTTGTTTTTTATGCTAATGCAGAAACTAGGTGAATCTTGGGAGTGAAATGATCAAAAGTAGAATTCTATGTAAAAAGAGCGAAAAAGGTGCAAAAAGATGCGTGGAACACAATGATTTGACTTAGGATCGAAGTTGTTAAAGATCGACAAAGTCACAAAGAAGAACCATGAAGAAACGACATTTAACGGTCGTGACATCTATTCGCAGTCGCGACTTGTCACACTTCATAAACAGAGAACTGCCAACCAATCTTCACGTTCGCCACATGGGATTCATGATCGTGACTTGTGATGGTTATTTACTATCTCTTATCAACTACCAACTGCCATATAACAACGATCAACCGCCATCAACTACCAAACGAAAAAACACCTTTTGGAAGTCAACCAATCACAAAAAAAAAGTGCATTTCCATTGTAGATAAGGATAAGACTTTGAATCCAATATGGACATGACTCTTTGTTTGGATAGACGCAACCCTTCGTACTCTATAAATATGGTTTAAGACCAATCAATTTCGTGTGTGGTGCATGGCATGGTAGATGAAGAAAACGTGTATGCATAGATAAAGAGTGAAAATAGTATAGATTTTGCTACGTTCAAAGTCTTAGCGAGAAAAATGTATAAGTGATTAGATTCTTATTTCGATCACTATTTTCTACACAAATTCGGGCATTTGTTATATGAGTGTAGTTGCAAAGCACTTATCAATAAATGTTTTCATTCTTCAACATTCTTTTATTCAAAATTCACAAAGAATAGCATCCTAGCGGAGGTTCTATACGAGTCGAGACCGAATTCGAAGTAGACACAGGAATTGCGGGAATTGACGACTCCCATTAAAGAGTGGATACAGTTTGATCAACTTTAGCTTTCACATGCATACCTTACAATTTTGCTTTGTTTTATGCTTATACTTTCTATTTCAAAATTTATGATATATCTATGTGTCATAACGAGTATTTCATCTTGCATCATTTATATTAATCAAGTTATATGCTTTCGAGTTAACTTTAAGAGTGATTTCAGGGTTAACAAGATTTATATAATCACTGGATTTGTGATTATAATGTTGTTTAATGAGTCAACATTTTTAGAGTGGTAACTTGCTAAATATGGATGGCTATGTGAGAGCGACCCGTACTAAGCATAGATATACTGTTATCCAGGTTCTTATAAGTGTCATAATTCGTTTACCCTAGACTTAGAAAAGTCATCACATGTGTTGCTCTGCGGTGAATTATTGAATATTAGGGTGTCTAGAACCGTATTTGTTGAAGTTATTTAGTGTACGAAATATTCTTGATGATTTTGCATGTTTTTCTCTGTTAAACTTGTTCTTAGGGAATATTTATATATTTTTTACATCTTCTCTAGTCTGTTCATACATCTGTCTATTCATCAATCTACCATCCAAACCATCCAAACTCTACAAATTATCTTATTTCATTTATTCCGTAACTCTAGTTGGTCTTTAGAACCGATCCCTTCCCTGTGGGATCGATATCTTTTAAAACTACATCGAAACTGTATACTTACAGTGGTCACTATTTTTCTATTTTGATAAGCGGTATTGACAACACCTGTTCGTATTTTGAATTTTTATCTTATCGATAAAGAAGTGGGGAACAAGGTATTTGGCTTCATCACCGAAGATAAGCCCTCTAAATTAGTATAGTCAAAACCTTGCGATCAATACTCACATCAAATAATTGCTTCAACCCTTCCACGGCTAACACAAAAATAAAAGGGGAGAGGGAGTCATCTTGTTTCAATCATTTTTGCAATCCAATTAGCACCGTTGGTGATTAATTTACCATAATAGAAGTGGTCGATCCTTTCCAATAATTCGCTAGCCAACTAATCCATTTGTCTTCAAAACCCATCCAACGAAGGACGGTATCAACGTAATTTCAAGAAACTCTATCGAAGGCTTTATGAAAATCTAATTTCACAACTAGACAAGACTGCCTTCGTTCGTTTATAGAATACAAAATTGACGTAAGAAACGCATACTTATGTATGTTCCTCCCTTTAACAAATGCAAATTGATTCCCTAAGATCAATCTCGGTATTGCCGTTTGCAAATGATTGAGAGTAATTTCGCCACAATCTTATAGACACCATGTATCAAAAGCGATCAGCCTAAAATTATTTAAAGCACAAGAGCCAGGAACCTTTGAAACAAGAATTGTGTATGACATTCTAATCGAACATGGTAGCCTTGATGTAGAGTGGAATTCATTCAACAAGTTCATGATTTGTCCTTTCAAATGTGGTAAAATCTCTTGTAAAAGAAGAAGTTAAAACTATCTGATCTGGGTGCTATATTTCACTGTAAGAATTTATCACGTACCAAGTCTCATCTTCGATAAATGGCATGATCAATATATTATTTGATTCTAGATCCATAGCATTAAAATTCAATCATCACAAAGAGAACAGGACTGCCTTATCGGTTGAAAAAAGTTGAACATAAAGGAATCGAATAGGTGCAACAATACTTTCCAAGTTCTGAAGTAATAACCCATCAACTGTCAAGTGGGAAATACGATTGTTATGAACTCTTGCAAAAGTGGTGCAATGGAAAAATGAATTGTTATCATCCCCAAATAACGACCAAGTTACCCGTGAGTGCTGATGTCTCAATTTTCCATATTACAATGTTAATGGAAAAGATTTTGTTTGATATATCGAGGGCAGTCTTAGCAGCCTGATCAAGTGATCATGATACATTTTTAGAATTAATGGCAAGTCCTTTCATTTCAAGCTTTTAAATTTTATCGCCCAACTTTCTAAAGTTTGTTTAATGCCATTGGTTAATTACATGACCCTCGTATCAATGTCACTACTTCTTTTGAATTTGCAAATGTCCTCCCAAGCTTCTTAGCATGTTGGTAGGAATTCTAGTTGATCCCACCAATAATTCAATGTTTATAATGGTTTTGGACCTTGCCTTGTGGCGAAGCTAGAGCTGAATGGAATTGGAAAGTGATCCGATAAAGAGCTGCCCAGAGTTGTTATTGAAAGAGACAGCCACATATCAACCATATCACACGATGTAAGCACTATATCAACATATGAATATGCATGCCTGTTGAACCAAGTGTAGTCTAGACCTTGTAATGACAAATCAAATAGCTCACACATAACTCCGAGAAGTGAGGTGGTGAAGATTAAAGGCTACCGCTTGAGCCCTTTGATGCATGTAACAATTCATTTAGGTCCACCACATATGATAACTTTAGAAATCCCTTGAGTGATTGCACGGAGTTCTTGCCACATTAAAAATGATGAAAAAATTAGGCCATAGATTGTGATCACATTGACAACTAATTGATTGATGGTAAATTGTGCAAAAATCCAAAGCAAATTTGAAGAGACAATTAATCCTTGAACTGAAGAAGAATTCTAAGAAATAAATATTCCATCCAATAAACCATTAAATAGAACCACATGTGAGCTAAAATTATTGTGACCCCAAAACCGACGTATAACATGATCACAAACTCCTACTACTTTTGACTCCAACAAAACAAAGAAATGGGCGTTAAATTTTATTATATTCTTGTGAAGGAATGACTGATTTCGCCATCAAATGTTCCCCACGATAATTCCAACTAATAAAATTTAATGACAAAAAATAATTTCCAAATAAACCCTAAATTAATGCAAGAGGTTACCCCGTTTCAAGTATCTCTAGAATAACCGTTGTGTGTTTATCCTTGAAGAGACCAATCTTTTTACCGAAAGCAATGGTTAGGTAATTTTCATTTGTCGATTTTGGATTAGCTCTCGAGCGGGTGATTACCCTATTTATGTTGGCAATGTCTGGACCTGACGAGCTTGAAAACCTTGAGATCCTCATCGAAATAGCTGTTAACCGAGAGACAACATGAGCAACCTCAGTTTCCATGGCTCCAATTGGTAGGAATAGTGCAACCCCAAATTGATTAGAAATAGAGAATTAGCCACAAACTAATGTCCCTATAGCCCCCATGGATGCAATTGAAACCCTTTACTTCGAATTATTGCTAACATTCAGGTGACGATGTTTTGTGCATTGTCTTTGATTGCTCCAATGGCTGCGATAACGATTGTGGATGTTTCTCGGTAAAATTTGGCAAACTCTAAGAGGTGTCATTCCATGTGGGAACCTTATAATAGAGTTCAAAGACTTTGGTGAATTGTGCATCGAAGTAGAGGGAATGAAGGTATCGTTTTATCGGGAGGCTTGTAAATGTTTTTTTGAATTCCTAGTGAGCAACATGGATTCATTCACTGGTCCAGGAGATCTAGGGTTGCTTTGTAGTGAGTACTTCTTGCTATCCATCTTGTTCGATAAAAATTCAAAGCTAGTTGGGCCCAAGGAGGCGCAATTAGCACACGCAACTTGTCTAAAATTGATTAAGATAGGGTACTCAGTAGTACCATTCATGAGGATGACAGTCCGATTAATAGTCCCAAATGATGCAGTGATCATACATGAAACTACACCCAACCTATCTAGGTAAGCATAATTAAAATCATGAGCAACAAAAGTTCCAAAGAGGGAGGATAACCATAAAAATTAGCTCCTTGGAAATCAAAATGAGAGGTAATCCCATGAAATCTACATAGAATAAGCACTCAGTTGGGATAAAATTTGATGGGAACTCCATCACTTCTGAGAAAATATCCTAATGGGATAACTAATTATTGTTTAGAAGAAATAGTTTTTTGCATCACTTGAGTGAAATTCCATCACAACTAAATTCCCACCAACCGGTGCTATAAAATCAAAGGCACATAGTCTATTTGAATATATGCTAATCCCTAGTTAACATGCCAATTGAGACTAATTGGTGAGAGGGAATGTATCTTTCAAGATAATTTTGAACGTGTCAGTTGAGGGTGCAACAACCTTGGTGTATGTACAGCCATCTCTTAGAGAATTACGAAACTCAAAACTTTTAGTAAGTGTTGCTTATCTTTCCAAAATCAATATGCGATAAGTTTTCTTATTGTCATGAGATGTGTATCTTTCCTTAAAGGCTCCTAGTCGAATGTTACCGATTGACACTGTATTGAGCATATATAGAGCCACATGTAGTGGGGTGGAGCCATTAAGACTAATAAAGCCAAAGCTTAGATTCATAGCATTACATCTCCTCGCAACATAGATGTAACAATTAACTTCATATTTAAAAAAGACCAACTGCATATAAAAGGAATCATGGTTGTTTAGAAAGTTTCAAAATAAATTCAGCTACCCATGTAGACCCTGATTTTTTCAGTTTATGCATTCAATTTGGTGTAAAACTATTTGGAATAGTTTCAGGTAGGGAAAGCCATCATGATTGAAGGGATTCACTAAGAGAAGGCTCAATGTCATCTACCAAACTCTCTTGGGTGTAACAGTATAGGGACCGGTGTCTTCTACCTATCTCTATCAGGTATGGGTTCACGGGGGAGAGATCAGTGACGTCTACCTAACTCTCTCGAAAAATATACACCGATCGAGTGTTAATGACTTCTGCTAGCTCTTTAAGATTGTAGTAGGAGAGGGATCGAGGTCGTCTACCTAGCTCTCTCAAGGGTGGGAGGTGGCTTAATCATGATGGTATGAAAATTAATCCGAACAAGAATCAAGAAACCACCATATAAGTTCACATGGTACCATATAATTGTATAAATCAAATATTTCACAATAAAGCAATGACTTACCAATACAAATAATCAAACAACCTGAGGATTTTGCTAGAATATGCAGACCAAATTATGTTTCGCCTAGGGTTTACAATAATGCCAATTAATTGATATAGATTTGTTAGGGTTAGCAATCTGATAGGTGGTGAGGGGTTCATAGCTTGTGCAGCTCAATGGTAAATATATGGCTGGTATATGCGATAGAATTCAACCAAGATGGCTGGAATGGTGGAGAGATAACATAACTAAAGAAATAGCTCAGCTAGGGTTAGGGTTGTAGTCTGTGATAGCAGAGAGTTTAAAGCTATGGTAGGAGGCTTATGGTGATCGAAGGGGGAAAAGAACGAGATGAGGCGGTAGCTGGTTCCCTTAGGAGTGATTAGATAGAAGCTAAGGGCCATGAGGGTGATGAAGGTGATAGCTTTTTTAGGTTTATTGGTTGTGCTATGTTTTGATAGTGTTTTGCTCACACACAAATCTTTAATGCATCTTCGTATAATCACCTATTTTAGTTGTCTATAGGTATTAATTTGAAGAATAAGAAAGTATTTATTTGTTGAATAGAATCTAAAAACACTAGTATTTTTTTAATAAGATTAGGGCCAAAAATTAAGGAGCAAGGGTGACATTCATCCCTCAATGAATCGTCACTTACATAAAGTTTGAAGGCATACGCGAGATGGAACATCATGAGGGGATGCTGCCCTTCCCCACTCCAATAAAATCCCCCTAAAATTTTATTAAAAGAAAAGAAAAAAGAGAATAAAGTTCAGAAAAAAGAGCGAGAGCGCAAACAAGAAATCAAAAGAAAGCCTTAAGACTAAGTGAGTTGAAACATACTTCAGCCATTCAAATCATATAAAAATAAATCCAAATAAAAATGTGGAACATCATCCCCCATTACCTGCTAAAGCATTTGCAATTCCCTTACCTTCTTGATAAATGTGTTTTATCACGAAATTATAGGTAGCCATCATTGAATGACACTTCAACCACGCTTGTCAAAGATACAAAGGGACCAGTAGTGTTTTGTGAATAGAAAATCCCAACCACATAGCTCGAATCACTTTCTAACCACACATTTGTTCAAATTTTAGAAATGACAACTTCTACTGCCTGAATTGTTTCCCTTAATTCTATTATAAAAGGAAAATTTATTTCTAAAGGAAAAGAAAAATAATGAATGGCCTTACTACGTGAGTCTTGCATTATACCACCACATCCTAAAAATCCAAGAGTGCTAGCCATTGAAGCATCGAAATTGACTTTCACCCAATTTGAAGGGGGACCTATCCATTTTACCAGAATATTCTCGAAGCCTTCGAGAGCCTCAGCTGTAGCCTCAAATTATCTAAAATGCCACACTCCATTGCTGAATTCCAAATTGACCCTAAGCTCAGGCTGTTGGTTCATCAAATTGATACCCAAAGCTACCTCAGAGATACATGAATATTTGGTCTTGTATCCTTAAAAATAAACTTGCATCTAATAAACCAAATCATCCAAACAGCATTCACAATGGCCTAGACTCAAAGCACTCTAATCTGAGAATTGAAACGATGCACAAAGATAACCTCCAACATTATTCAAAGGTCCGTCGAGGTGTCAAAGCTTTATCCAAACAGCAACTTTATACTTATCCAAAATTATTGCACATAAGTACAAGTAATGAATAGGTGATTTCAGACCTCACAACTAGCTAAACGAAGTGGAAAAATCGAAATAATACATATACCCTTTCGTTGTAACACATCATGTGAACCCTATCCAAGAAATTACCAAATATGAAGGGGTAATTGAAGATTACCAAATAGTATTCAGATTCGAATCCATTTGTTTATCATCTTGTAGCCACCTATAATAAATCTTAACTCTAAATATTCCACAACTAGTCAGACACCAGACGTAAAAAATTTTCAACTATTACACTCCTCTATTTTCCTCCTAACCGAAAGGCTAACCTACTCTAGTAAGTGCCCAAATAAGTGGAAAAATAACTATGAAAATATAAGTAATTTAGCATTGGAATCACTTGATTTGGAGTTTAACTATGGAAATTATGAGCAATTATGTCTATTTTGTAGGTTGTTGGGAAAAATTATAAGGTTGCTAAAGATTTTAAGATTTAGGAGTGAAATTGATGCATAACAAAGCTGATGATGTGGCTTTTGTGGTTATATATATATATATATATATATATTATTTACTTTATTTTATGTTTATTATATAATTTCCCGGCAAGCTTGTTATACACTATTGGTGGCATGTCTTGTGGTGTAGAACCTTCTTTAAACCAACATGCATCTTTAATTAGATTGGCTATTATTATTCTTACTCTCTCATGGATCTAGCTAGCTCATGTTGGATTGGGGTGCAAGGAACCAAAAGGTGATTAGCAACCTTAGTGTAACGAGGTTAGATTCAGTCCTTGCCGGCACTTAGGCACTTCGTGATGTGTAGCGAACTCGATGCACTAAGTAAGCCTTGTTGTGGGAGTGTCGCAGCGAAAATGAAAGGTTGACCGGCCTTAGCGTGCGTGTAGAAGAGTTGGTGAATGCACAAGGAAGTAGAGAAGCTAGAGAGAATAAGAGAGTTTTGGAATGTAAGTTGTATTGCTTGGGAATAAAATTACAAGAGTATATGTTTGGATGCTTACAAGATGCATGGCATGAGTGAAAATGAAGTGGAGAGGCCTATTTATAGTAGTGCCACCTCCTTAACATGTGGCTGAAATTTATTTGGCATATTCCTAGCATATTCTAGCCTAGAATGTGCATGAAAGTCGGTTTACATGATTCTAGATGCATTCTAGATAGTTAAGTCGGTTTATGGCAGAATCTGGAACTTTCCCTTGCAAATCTATGGTAACTGGATCCTTCTGGCAGAATTCAGCAAGGGATTCTAGGCCTTGCAGCATTTCTGGGCTGTTTTGGTTTTATGCGGGCTGTCTGCCATTTTTGGCCCAATTCTCGCATTCCTTTTCCTTCCCTTCATATTTCCTTGCATGATATTCGCGTCAACCCTTGCTAAACATCCCTCGGACCTTGCGTTGCACTTTGCCACTCGAGCGCACTTGTCTTTGGTAGATGTTGCGGGTCTTCTTCGCACTTGGTTGCGAGGTTTTGCTTGCGATACTTGGCTGCCATGTCCATGCGTATATGCTTTTGCGCATGGGCAGCGATGGGTTGCGGGGCAAGAATGGCGCTCCGTAACATTAGGCCTCTTAATAATCACCTAGATTTACATGCACTGAAAAGGATACTAAGCTTTTGCTAAGGGTTTTGGAATTTATTCCGAATTTTTACTTAAACTAAATGCTTGAGGTTTAATTTGTAAGTGGATAACTCCCGGAGTGAAAGCCTTAAAGTACTAAGTAGCAAGATGGTATGTTGCGCTTAGTTACGTGAAAAGCATGTAAGATACTTTAGATCTAAGGACCCTAACATTTTGGAATGAAGAAGGGACAATACCCTAGACACCGTTGAATCGCCTGGTAAAGTTATGTTTTTATTATTGTTATTTTCATCACAACAATCTTAATTTTGTTTCTGCGTTTTGCAACAACCTTGCTCTTATTTCTTTTACATTATAGAAATCTTTACTTTAAGTATTTTCTCACATATTAATATATTGAGACCCTCTAATTTACTTAATAACCTATAAAATTAATTACTTTTCTTTTCTCCTCCTAGGAATGACACTTTGTCTTGCCCCGTACTACTAACATGATATAATGTATTCATTTAGGAATCAACAAGTTTTTAGCACCATTACCGGGAAGTAACACGTAAGTTTTTTATTTTTGTGTGTAATTTGGTAGTTTTAACCTTGCTTGTTTAGCTTGTGTAATTGCTTTGTTATAAGCGTGCAACTTGATGACGAAGGAGAATCTTGTACATCAAGCTTTTAAGCAAGGAGCATAGCAAGTTGAGAAAACTTGGAGTGTGATGGCACATTGTGGAGAAATTCAGTCCATTCAAAACTTAAGGAGTTTTGTAAACCTTCTTCATCGAGACATATGTCATTCATAGTGATATCAAATGAAGAAGATAATTTCATTCAAGTTAAACCTTCCATGATCAAATTGATGTAATCAAATATTCAGTTTGAAAGATTACCTGGTGAGAACCCTAATTACCATCTTTATAATTTTCTTATAATATAAAATCTTTTTAATACTAATCATGGTTTTTGTAGTGAAATTTTCATATTAAAGTTGTTCATTTTCTCATTGTAAGATAAGGCAAGATCATGGTTCAAATTTTTACAATTGGGTTCAATCATAACTTGGGAGAAGATGGTTGCAAAATTCTTGAAAAACTTTTTTCACCATCCAAGGTTTTTAGAATGAGAAATAAAATTTCTAAGTTCATTAAATCTAAAAAAGAATCACTCCATCAAGCTTCGGAGAATTTCAAAGAGCTACTAAAAAGGGTACCAAACCACAATTTATCCATGTGGATGCAAATGCAAATATTTTACAATGGACTAACCAATGATCATAAAATTTTACTCGAAACCCTTTCACACGGTAACCTAGAAGAAATGGAGCTTGAAGCAATCTTTACCCTTATCAAGAAAGTGGTGAACACTAGTTGCAAATGGAATGCAGAGAGAAAACGTTCAGAGTCAAGAGTTGATGTTGTCAAAATATTTTAAAGATAGTTGAGGCATTATCCCAACAAGTTTGTCAAATGTCAACACCCATTTACAAACTTATGGAGCAACCTCAGCATCTATTCCATCAATCTCAATGTCTTGCTCGATACTCTTCAATGTCATTCTAGCAAACTCGGTCCCTTTTTCATAGCCTTATTTTTCATTCCAACAACCTCAAAGTGCTATTTAGGATTATCAACAACCTCAATTTTTATTTAAGCAATCTCATCAACCATTCCAGCAACCTCACTATAACATTCAGTAGGTTGCACCAGTTTTTGCACTTAAGCAACCTAGCTTAGAAAATGTGATGATGGAGTTTATGGAGAATACTCAATAATCAATCAAGAACTTGGATGCTCAATTTGAGGAACTAATTGGCATAGCGATTACAAGAGATGAAGTTAGCATTCCAAGAAATACCATTAACCCCATGAAGTATTACAAATGGAATAGTAAAGTTGGTTATGATTCTAACATGCTTATTATTGATGATATTTATAATGTAGGTGAGCAAGTTGAGGAGGTAACTGAGCAACATCTTGAGCAATCTGATCTGAAGTAACCTCAAGTTCAAGAGCATAATCGAGATATCTTTAAAGATGGGAATAAAGTTGTTGAGGTGGATATCAGAGCAAAAACAGATTGCTTGCAATCCTTTATTGAAAATCAATCAAAATGATCATAGAGAGAGGTGGACGTAATACAACAAAATACTTCATACATTACCCACCTCATTCAATTTTTATCTATGAACCTGTTTGAGAAACCTTAAGAGATTTTGATATCCGCTTCAAACACCAATTGAAGCATTTTGATGAGCCCAAGCTCATTTTCTTATTTTTGTGAATATTATTTAATTCAGTTTTATATTATGAGATTGCTTTATTTTAATTATAATATTTTATTTTTCTTTTTGTAGATACATAACTAAGTATGGGAAAGTAACATGGAGATTAAAAGTCCAAAGTTTTTGTTGTTCATCATACTTTGCTTCTTGTTTATGCAAGTGGTTTTAATTTTTTTTTTAATTTATTCATTACCTTTCCCCCAAGCTAAGTTATCAAATATCTCTTAAATAATTTTTATTGTGAATAAATCATGCATTATCCCTAAGCACTTACCCTTTTGGAAGGCTGCCGTTTTTTATTTAGTGATAATATTTATTCTCGGCCCTTTAGGAAAAGGATATTGAGGATTTCGCTTAGAGATCAGTATTTGCAGCTTCGAAACTGGATTTGTTCATCAAATCTGAGCCTCTTCCCTTCTTCCGATGTAGCTGCTGCCATGGATTTGTAGGGACAATCGCACTTTTCCAGTTCAGTAGTCAAGTTTTTGTGGGATATTAGTGAGCAAAAACAGTTTTCAACAGCCTCCTTTTGTACCAAATTATATAGAACAACATGGTGGCCTCAGGCGGAATTTGATTTTAACATCATATGGAATTCGAGCCTTTTCCAAAAATATATTTCTTTGGCTAGTTACTTTTCCATGGATGACTACCAACCCGATTTTTTCTCTTCTCGAGAGGCTACAATACAATCGAAGATGTTACATGCCCTTTTTACACCAAGAACGAAACAATCGACCACTTATTTCTCTTATGTCGATCAAGTTTGAGAATTTGGTAAGATATTCTGTGTTGGCTAAGCATCTCACTACCGGTGCCAAGCACGCTCATGGGTTTCTTCAAAATTTGGCAAACTCTATTTTTGCCTGGCTTAAGCCACGACTTCGGGATGTCTCTCTGGTTCATTATAATATGGCTTCTGTGGAAAAGGCGAAATATATTTGTATTTGAATGAGTACTCGATTCGGATGACATCTTCCTTTCGAGTATTCATTTATGCTGGTTTATTTTTCATTGTAATAGACGTTCTTTGTGCTTTTCGATCTCGGACCTGTTTGTTAATCCGGGAATTCTTATTTGTAACTAAACTACTATTCTCTCCTTGAGAATTTCAGCTCATCATTTATTAGTATAGGTTTATCTTTGTTGAGTCTCTTATGGTTGAGTGTGCCAAACTAGTTGGGATGCTCGCGGCTTGTGTCCTGGCAATAGTCCTTTTCCCTTAAAAAAAACTTACCCTTTGGTTACAAATGTAGCATAGGTGTCTTCAAGTTGAGGAAAGAATAATAATCATTTTTGTTTTTATTTTTGGAAAGTAAAATATAAAGAGGTAAATATAATTTTGAGCATTTAGTTTTATTTAATAAAAAATATTAGGTTTCATTATTTTAAGCAATTAGCAATGGATCTTTTGGGTGATTCATCTTGTAATGATGATGGAGAGTTGAGATGAAAAGAAATTTTCAAACTTTGGTAAGAGCAAGGTAGTTGTAGCTTCTCTTATCTCTTCCATCCACTTGCATGCAACGATGATCCCACAACTTTTTCATGTTTTTAACTTCTTTTCATTGTGTTTTGTGATTTCCTTAAGTTTTTAATTTTTTTCTTTATACCACAAAGGCATATTAATACACTTGCTTTAGGCGTGAATTTATTTTCACTTAAAGTCCTTAATTTTGAACTAATTAAGCATAGTAGAGTATAGACTAATAATAATTTTCCATATGCATAATCACATTTTTACATGGAAAAAAATCATATGTCCCCAATTCTGTGTCCACTTTCCTGTCCTCCATTAAAAAACTACCAAGTGTCAACTTTTATTATATAAAAATTAAAAAAATTGGAGAGAGAAATTAAAACTATTATAATATAATAAAAGTTGACACTTGGCATTTTTTTAATGGGGACAGGGGATTTTTTCCTTTTTATACATCTTTTTAGTCTTAATTACCATTTTAATTAAATTGCAACTTTTTATATGAGTATTTTTCCATTTTCAAGTACTACTAATTAGCTCAATTTACAATTAGCAATTAAATCAGCATCATTATCCCCTCAAACACTAAGATTTTGTTTATTTTCAAATCACTTCAACATATTTTATTTCCTTACATTTTTCAATTTAATTTAAATTTTTTAACTAATTTGCATTAATAGCGAAATTGTTCCATTTTTCTTTTTTAATTGATGTCTTGCATTTAAATTATTTCCTATGAGTAAAAATCACATTTTTTGAATCACATTATGCATTCAATTTTAAAATCTCATTCTAATTTGGGTAAACACTAACTCACCTTTAGTTTTTAAATGGCTTAATACATGTTTAGCTACCTTAACTTGTCCCAAAAAACCTGCTGCCCTCCTGAACTTTCAAAATGACCTCATAGCTCCCTCAACTTTAAAAAAAGGACCCCGTAGCTCCCTCAACTTTAAAAAAATGCACCACTTTGCTCCCTCTATACCACGTGTCATCTTCTGGTTGGTTTTGACTTTTCAAATTTCTGATTTTTTTCCCTCCAATCAGAAGTTGACACGTGGCACTGAGGGAGCAAAGTGGTGCATTTTTTGAAAGTTGAGGGAGCTACGGGGTCATTTTTTGAAAGTTGAGGGAGCTACGGGTCCATTTTGAAAGTTCAGGGGGGCAGCAGGTTTTTTGGGACAAGTTGAGGTAGCTAAACATGTATTAAGCCTATATATATATATATATATATATATATATATATATATATATATATATATATATATATATATGTATGTATATATATATATGTATGTATGTATGTATGTATGTATGTATTGTGTTCAATGAATTTAAATATTTTTTACGTATTGAAATTTGTAAACACTGTAGAATTAAAACTTAAATTTCAATTCAATTGTCGTAAAATTTATCTTTTACAAAATATAATAATTTA